>JAQPPZ010005912.1:437500-522146 GCA_028583015.1 Wollemia nobilis
TACAAATAATTTAGTCAATAGTAGCAAAAAATTTGTCATTCAAAATGCATTTTGTTAGGTCCAACAACTTGAGGTTGATCTTAATGAAATATTTGCATCTCTAAGTTGATTAAAAAATAATTGGGTACTTATTTTTCACAATGATTTTATTCAAAACTTTATATTCAATCAAACTCTTGCAAGGTGATGCACTCAACCATATGTATCCCTTTTGTCCAACTTTCAATATGGTGCTTGATCTCATCATTCCAAAATATTGGTACAAAGGGCCATCTGAGAAGGAGGCCCACAACTACATCTATTAAGTGCTTCACCTAAAAATTCAACAATACCAACTCAGATGTTTCAAATATGTCCTTGTCTTCCACTATCGGTTGATCAACTCACCTTTGTTGCATCACTCAAAAACATAGAGTTGCAATAGTCTTTCTATATTTATGTGATTTTATCATCAAAATCATCAGTATTCTTAGCATGAGCCACCTATGTTATCCTTATAAAATTGATCTTGCAAAGTGAGAACTCTGCCTTGATACCTTGACTAGTGGACACCATGGCACTACCACATATTGGGATGCTCAAGGAGGATCTCTATCTTTGAATTTTTTTATTGCATATGGGAGTATAGGATGCTAGTCGACCCATATGTCTTTATCTTGATTCAACGAACCAAAAATATCAGGTATAGAATGGGATATCATTGGCAAGTTTTAGCCTATTGAAATTAAGATTCTTTTGAATAATGTTATTTAAAAATTATAAATAATTTGCAACACCCAAAGAATTGTATGACTCCTTATCATGGCCTTTTATACATGCATTTATTATTTATTACTATGTTTTTAGGATAGTATGTGTGTGGTCATCTATCAAGTGTAAAAGTATAAGATTTTGATAGATTTATACATGTGACTTGTTATTCCTTCTAACCTGAATCATCTAGGACTAGTAAGTCCAATAAGTATCTAAGAAATTATAATAGAAATTGGATTTTGATAGATGTATAAGATTTAAAACAGGTACTATAATCATCTCTTCTAAATATCCAGACTTGTGCTAAAATTGATGGTAAATTTTGTTGATTTATGTAGATCTAAATAAGTTTGACAGAGTTGTATAGAGTTTTTTATTCTTATTTTTGCTAGATTTATATTTTTTGTAGACCTCTTAGGGAAATATGTGGGTATAATATGCACATACGACTTGTTCTTTCTTCTAAACTGAAGCATCTAGGATTAGTAAGTTCAATCAGTGTCTAAGAAATTATAAGCATCTTTCGTAAAACTGCAGGTCTCATATGATAGACTTCTAGGTTTATCCAAAACTATTTTCTTTAAGTATTACATCAATTACAATTCAAGGTCAGACCCTTATAGTGTATTTTTGTGATGAAGCTTAGCTCGCAACTCCCTATGATATTAATATTTCAAAATTAATTTTGGCAGGGCATGATTTGACAAATGTTCCCTCAATAGAACTCCTAATTTTGAGTGGTTTTCATGTGATATAGATGTTTGATGTTTGACCCTTTGAAGGAGTATAATTTAATTTCTTTGCTAATGCTTCCTCATTATGTTATGTTGCTTACCATACTTATAAAATACAATATATATATATATATATATATATATATATATATATATATGTGTGTGTGTGTGTGTGTGTGTGCGCACGCCATATTACCACCTTTCAAGATTTTGGGACCAAACCCATACCATCCGAGTCATGTATCTCATTATACCATGTTGTGTCCCTCCTAGAAACCATGGAGTGTAGGACATTAATTTTTTATTTAATGGTAGGTTATCTTGAGTGGACAATTATTTTGAAGAGTCAAGTTTAGTTCCTAGTTTTGCAGTCATGGATTACTTATTTATTGCAATGAGTGTTGAAACATTGTTATTTTTGGTAGTTTCAATCAATAGTAACTACAAGCTTCCTATTGAAACTACATGCATTTTTACGGTAACGATGCATATTGAGCAAGTAGACAAGCTACAAATAATTTAGTCAATAGTAGCAAAAAATTTGTCATTCAAAATGCATTTTGTTAGGCCCAACAACTTGAGGTTGATATTAATGAAATAGTTGGCATATCTAAGTTGATTAAAAAATAATTGGGTACTTATTTTTCACAATGATTTTATTCAAAACTTTATATTCAATAAAAATATTGCAAGGTGATGCACTCAACCATATGTATCCCTTTTGTCCAACTTTTCAATATGGTGCTTGATCTCACCATTCAAAAATATTGGTACAAAGGGCCATCTGAGAAGGAGGCCCGCAACTACATATATTAAGTGCTTCACCTAAAACTTCAACAATGCCAACTCAGATGTTGGAAATATGTCCTTGTCTTCCACTATCGGTTGATCAACTCACCTTTGTTGCATCACTCAAAAACATATAGTTGTAATAGTCTTTCTATCTTTATGTGATTTGATCATCAAAATCATCAGCCTTCTTAGCATGAGCCACCTCTGTTATCCTTATAAAATTGATCTTGCAAAGTGATAACTCTGCCTTGATACCTTAACTAGTAAACACCAGCACTACCACATATTGGGATGCTCAAGAAGGATCTCTATATTTGAATTATTTTATTGCATTTGGGAGTCTAGGATGCTTGTCGAACCATATGTCTTTACCTTGATTCAACAAACCAAAAATATAAGGTATAGAATGGGATATCATTGGCAAGTTTTAGCCTATCGAAATTAAGATTCTTTTGATTAATGTTATTTAAAAATTGTAAATAATTTCCAACACCCAAGGAATTGTATGACTCCTTATCATGGCCTTTTATACATGCATACATTATTTTTTTCTATGTTTTTAGGATAGTATGCATGTTGTCATCTATCAAGTGTAAAAGTATTTGTAACATGATATACCTAGAACCACATTAATTGTATGCACTCCAAAAAGAGTAAATTGGTGCATTGTGACTTCATACATACTCTGATGCTTCCATGGAAAATATGCCCCTCTTTGTTCCAATGGAAAATTACTTTATCAATAAAATGACCATGAGAAATAAATTATACCTCATTTGAAACAACAAACCACTACTAAGTGCTATGTTATTTTAGCTAAGGTATCCTCTATATTTTTAGGTGATATCCAAAGAGGGTGGTTTTAAAACACCCTCTTAGACCTAAGATGCGAGTTTTAAACTACCCTCTTAGGTCATCCTAAGATCGTATTAGGGTGACCTAAGAGGATAGTTTTAAATCACCATCTTAGGTCTAAGAGGGTGGTTTAAAACCTCCCTCTAAGAGTCTAATATGGTGATTATAAAATTCCCTCTTAGGCCTAAGAGATCTTAACCCTAAGAGGGGTGTTTTATCTACCATCTTAGACCTAAGAGAGCAATTCTAACTGCCCTCATATCCCTAAGAGGAAAAATTTTTGAGGTGTTTTTTATCCATCATTGTATGTGACATAATTTTTACGATGCCATGGTTGATGGTGGTTGAGAAACCACCTTTAAATATCTTTAAGGGTGGTTAAAAACTATAGTTTAAGCCATTTTTTGGTATAGTGGCTATAACTCATAAATACTACATTGCAATTCATCCCTATTTATATGATGTCACTTTCAAGCCTACCAATAGGTATAGCATCAAAAATTGATAAAATTCAAAGAGATTTTCTATGAAAAGGTTGTGAGGAAAATTTTAGGTTTTCTCTTTGTAAGTGTGATAGGGTTTGCAAAAGAAAGAATATTGGCGGAGCAAGCTTGTGAAATTGTTGACTTATAAATTTGGCATTAGGAGTAAAGCTTGGGTGGAGATTATTTAGATATCAAGGAAATATTTGGAAAAAATATTACTTCGAAATATATATAGGTTCTCTTAATGTAATGAAATTATTTAGGAAAGGATCGTCAACATGGAAATTCATATAAGAGAGTTTGTAATTGATAAAGAAACATATTATATTGTCAATGAATGAGGGAAGTTATGTATATTTTTTGTATGATTCTTGGTTGAAGTCTTATCCTCCTATTTATGACTCAAAATGAAAACCATTGGCTCAAGCATACCTAGCATGTAAAGGTCCAAAGGTCAAAGACTTTGTTATTATGAGAAAAAACTCTAGATCATGGATTTATTTTAGTAACGTGGTTGAAGGAGAGGACCTCAAACAAAATAGAAATGAAATTCAATAGATGCTTCAAGAGTTTTATTTACCTATGTTTAGACAAAAGGATGTTTTGGTTTCGAATTTATCAAAGGATGGTGGATACTCAATCAATTTGGGATATGAGGATTTAGAACAATCAAAATGTTCTTCCAAAGCTTTTCCTTGGAAGAATATTTGGTAATTAGAGTCTCTCCCTAAAACCTCACCATTCCTTTGGTTAGTAGTTCAAAGTAAGATTATTACATGAGATATTCTACAAAGAAGAGAATATTATAGACCTTTAGATGTGTCTTGTGTGAGAAGTATTTAGAAACATTAGACCATTTACTTCTTCATTATCTATTTGCTCATACTATTTGGGACTATTTCTTTAAAAGTATGAAATTATATTAGGTAGCTCCATCAACATTGAAAGAGTTGATAAAATGTTGAATTAGTTATTTTAAAACTAAAGCATTATGTATTATTTCGAGGATTGACCTTGCCATTATTTTTTGGAAATTATGGCTTGAAATGAATAATTTTGTTTTTAAAATAATTCTAAAAATAATACCTAAGTTTAAAATTGTATAATTGCCTCTCTTGTAGCATATCTACAAATGTGGTGCTTATCATGGGAAGTCTCAATTGTAGAAAAATAGGTGCAAAAAAATTGGCTACATTATTTGAACATACATGGAAGAGTCATTTGTGACATTGGAATTAAAACAAAGGATCAACATTCAATCTATAGTAAAATGGAAATGCCCAAAATTTAGGTTTATCAAAATTAATTCTGATGGTGCTTCTAAAGGAAATCTAGGAAAAACTAGTGGAGGTGGTGTTTTTATAAATAGTGAAGGCAAAATTCTTCTCACTTATTCAGAATCATATGTAACTTCAACTAAAAATTATGCAAAGGATAGGGCACTTCTTATAGGGATTAAAATTACATTAGAAAAGGATGAAAATATATTTCAATTGATGGGGACTCACAAATTATCATCAATGCAATTAACAAAAATGGATATGAAGACTAGATAAAATATAATATTATTGCTAATGTTCATCATCTATTACTAAAGGCAATCTCTTGGAAAGTGTGAGAATATTTCTAGAGAAGGAAATTGTTTAGTAGATAAATTAGTGAATTGTAGTGTTGATTTTCATCTTGGTGAAATTTAAAATTTTAGAAGGGAACTAGCCAAGTGAGATTTTATCTCTTTATCAAAATTATATCAAGAATTTGATTGTGGAAACATAGCACTTTGAGGAATCTAAAGAATATATTTAAGAGAAAAAATAAATGAAAATTTGTGATAAATAGGTTTGCTGCAACAAATGTAATATTTTTATATTGTGATGGGAGTGGCCCCACTAGAAGCCACATATAACTTATTATATTATTTTTAAAATATTTAATATATTTGAGAATTTTCATCTTAGTCTTGGTCTCCAAATGAGTATTTTAATAATGATGAGTCTATAGAAGGTAAAACTAAGTTGTATCCATCACCAATATTTAAAACCAAAGTTTTTATTTTATCTTATTTTTAAAATTAGTTAGACATCATACAATGGAGATAGATAGGCATCTTATTAGTAAGTTTATTCAAAACACCACAAGATGAAATGACAAAGTTGATTTAAAGCCATATTTCATCCATGATTTGAGATCAAATCTTCTATATTTATCTTCTTTCTTATAAAACTATCCAATCCAATGTTTCTAATCTTAACCTTTTTCTTATAAAACTAGCTAAGTGTCATATAAGGGAGATAAGTAGGGAAGGATATCATTTAGAAGGTTAAGGATACCAAAATAGCTACATATATATCCCATGTAATAAAAATCATAGTTTTGATAATTGACATTTGAATATTTTAATAAAATATATAGAGATAGGGTTATGCATAAGGGATTGGACTCAAAATGTACTTGTAAAAAAATGATGAATCCTAATCAAAATCAAGACTAATTATGACGAATCCTAAGAAAATAAAATCAATTATCTTCACACCAAAATTTGGGGTATTTGAAGCCCTAAAATATAAATTCATATTTGGTGCAAATTTTTACCTATTAAATGACCTTATAACTTTATAAAAACACCACCATTAGATCAGGCTCGAAAAGAGATTTCCAATGAGTATAATTATGCCTCCCCCAATAACCCCCACCCACCTTATCCAAAGAAGAGGCCACCACACCTCACACTCATACCCAACATCCCACTCCAACCCGCCACCTCCCAACTACCATACCCCCACCCCATACTACCTTGATCACTCCCTCTCAGATGCACTTATGACTCAAAATTGGATGATGCTATCCATACCTCATACAATACAAGCCATGCAAGAACAAATCAAAGTATTACAAATGCACTCAAATACGTATGGTCATGATAAACCTACTTATATTCAATTGTGCTAAGATCCTATTCATGCCTTAGTAATAATTCCATCCCACCCTAAAAAATTTGAATGCACCAAATTCAATAAATTCAAAAGTAAGGAGAACCGAAGTGAACATTTGAGCAACTATCGATTCACCTACTTTCAAATTAGTGACAATGATTCCTTAATGCTCAAAAATTTCTCACAGTATCTTGGGGGACCAATTCCAAGTTTTTACAATAACCTACCCAAGCATAGTCTATACACATTTGAACAACTAGCCAATGCTTCCTTTGAAAAATTTTCAATCAACATAAAAAATAAGATATTATTTCTAGACCTCTATAGTCTATGATAATTTTATGATGAGCCCATCCTTGACTATGTTGCAATATGGCAAACAATTATCAACGAGCCACCCTTCTTCCTCAGCCAAGCTAAAATGGTCAAGGTTTTCATAAGAAGCTACATAAAAGCCATCTCAAAAAATTTGTAAATGCAACAACATGGATATTTTAATGAGGCAACTACACATGCTAAATTAATCAAAGATGTTAGAATCTAAAAGGGGAAAATTAAACCTCTTAGGAAGCCAGACTATGATGTAAATTAATTCGGTAGGAAAAATCCTAACCCTACCCAACCAAGGCCACCTCAAGCAAACAACATTGTGCTTAGTGCAATAGTCACCCCAACCCTCTCCAACACCCCATTACAACCCTAGGGTTACCAACACACTGGGCCAACAATTCCTCCTCCCAACCTAACTAACAATACACCTTCTTACCTCCTACCACTCATCCACCCCACATTTGGACCCCTCTAGCTGAGTCGATGACCAACATTTTCTAAAATTTCTTTGATGCAGGTCATATCATTTTACCCCAAATCAAAGCATCAAATCCAGATCACACAAAATAATTAGGTTACAAGGAATATATCTTTTATTATTATCATCACTGCAAAGGACATGATATTAATAGGTGCCAATAATTTTGACACATTGTTCAAGATCTGATTGGCCAAGAAACCATTTAGGTAGACAATTCCCTCACTCCTCAAAAATAAAATTGAGGCATTTTTTGACCCCCTTAGCTCACCATGACATTCCAAACATGTAGGCTCAAGCTTCAACCTTACAACCAACACAACTACAAGTCAATCAAGTTAATCATGCATCTCAAACTATGGTTTTATGGGCATTATCAATATTATTATGAGAAACCAGATATGTGGATCATCCTGCCCAAAAACTAGCCCTCATTCAAACACCTTAATCCTCCATAATCCCATCAATATAAGCTCCCTATTCACCTTCACGACTAGTCATCACTATTAGGAGTAGTATCACACATCAATTACAAATTGTTCTTGCAATATTGTCTATCTATGACTTTACCTCATCGTGAGGCTCTTAATGATATTTTGAGATTCATTTATCTAAGAATAGAGGACAAAAAATTATTTTCTAAATTCGTAGGTAACATGTGTACTTGCATGTAACCTACCATAGTCTTCTACGATAATAAAATCATAGAACTTATGGGAGAGGGGTCTGATATCCCTATGCATATCATGTCATGTATCTATGGTGTCACTTATAAATACATATTTATTGATACTGGATCCTTAATAAATATCATCACCACACCAACCATCCAACAACTCAACATTCTCCTAACCATTGTGCCACATCAACCATAGACTTATAGGTCTTCAATGGTATTTTGTGTTAAAATTTAGGTACAATAGTATGATCAATCAAGGTAGGTGTCAAAAAAATATCATCCCAAGGAGACCTTGGATTCATGACATGCAATGTGTTCCTTCCACCCTTCATCATTGCATAGAATATCTATATGATGGACAAGTGCATTGCATCTAAGATAATGATAAACCATTCAAATACTATAATGTGGTCACACTTCCATAAGCTCCTACCCTTCATTCCACTCACCTAACCACCACTCCCATCACCCCTCCAACAACCAATCAAGTATCCACTATGCATGTTGTTCTTATAGTGCCAACTGTTACACACCCCTTTCCTCTCCCATACCCTAATATCCAATAAGAAAAAAAATCCCCCCCATATTTCCACCTAACCCATACACCTCCTCGTCCAACCCAATCTATTACATCCACTTCTCATAACCCTTCTAGGCTGAGTACCCTACCTCCACTCATCTCCTCTCCATACGCCCATCTTCCATCCAAATCCTAAGCATATACCTCCTCACATTCATTTTCCAAAAATTTTAGGTCCTTGTTGTCATGCACCTATCCTGAAACATCCTATGTATTAGTCCTCAGGACTAATATAGGATGAGAGGAATATGTTGTGTAGAATGTTCATATCTCACCACCCAAAATTTAGATGATATGATATTTTGGTTGACCACACAATATACCATTAACCATTGATGTTGTCATTCCAATGGGGGTACCCACCAATAAAACAAACTTCATTTATGGAGGTATTGAAACCTCTTCTAAAGCATCTATGTATCCAAAAAATAGAATTGCATCATGCATAAACCTAAACTATCTATCCAACCCCTCATTCATCTTACATTACTTCCAATGTTATAACTAACATGCGTTTGACCTAGGTCATCATAAGAAGGATCGATGTAACCTTATTATTCCTTATTACCAATAGCCTAAAGAAAAATATAGCTTGGGCTATCATCATGAATCGAAAGTTGAGTTAGAAGATGAGTTTCAACACCTAAACATCACTTTATGGATAAAAAATAAGGAAATCCCATGAATATAGAATGTGATTCTCCCAAAAAAATATAGTCCCCTCAATATTTCATTGACATCCAATCACACTTCTTTCAAGTCACCATGATTCACCACGAGTCCCCTAAGACCTACCAAGATGAACTAGAACAACAATTTGATAAATTCTTGATCAATTTCAACAACTCAAAGGAAATTTCATCCTCCATTGTTCCCATCATAGAATAGCCTAATGATGACATAGATTTAGTTCACCTATTCCATATTTTCTTACCAATTATTCCTTTTATTCTCCCATGCAAACAAGCACAATCACCATCCCATAAACCCCCATACCCTCCCCCAATATTGTGTCAAATCTTACCATATTTGCAAGATCGTATGACACCCACTACAACCACCTATACTGTGATTGCATATAAAACACACATCACATGATCAACATGATCTCCGTTGATTTATTTACCCTCCTTTCCTATGTTGCCTATATTGAGAAAATTATTTCTATCAATCCATATTACATTGATTTTTATCACTTACCTCCAAATATTCTCCACATAATTTCCTCCCATTTACATAGATCATCCTCCATTTCAATACCTATATTCCCCCATATCCTTTTCCTCCTATATACCATGTTAAGATCCCTCATGAAGGACAAATCCACATAGATAATATCATCAAAAACTTACATATCATCCCTATGCTAAATCAACTCAAAAATGGCTCCCACATGCTTGTGGAAGACACCATAAATATTGACATTAATGATGACCCTAAAAATTCTTGCATTCTCAATCTTGGTGTGAATTTACCCCTCGAAGAGTGCATCAAATTCATTGAAATACTCACTAAATATACAGAAGTATTTGCCTAGTCATATATTGATATGCCTGGCCTTGACCAATCCTTGGTAGTCCATAATCTCACTCTCACCCACACTACCAAACCTATCAAACAAAAACCCTAAAAATGCACCCCACCATCACCTTGATGGTCAAACATGAGTTACAAAAACTCTTAGATGTAGGCTTTATCCAACACATTGATTATTATAATGGCTCTCTAACATCGTGTTGATTGAAAAGCCTAAATTGGGATCTACATTTGCATAGACTTTTACAATCTCAAAAAAGCATATCCTAAGGACTATTTCCCATTACCTAACATTAATAGACTTATTTATTCCATAGGATGTCATGAAATGTTATCTCTCATGGATAGAATTTTAGGATACAAACAAATTTGAATAAATCCTGATGATCAACACAAAACATCCTTCACCACTCCTTAGGGGATATTCTATTACAAGGTCATGCATTTTGGCCTTAAGAACACATGCACCACATACCAGTGTGCCATGACCTATATCTTCCATGATTACATGCACATGATTATGGAATACTATGTGGATGACCTAATGGCTAAATCCAAGAAGCACCACAATCACGTAGATATTTTACATCAAATATTTAACTATCTCCTTCACCATAAAGTATAATTAAATCCAAAGAAATGTGTCTTTGGTGTACTTTCTAAAAAATTGCTGAGTTTTATTATCTCTCAGTGGGGAATTGAAGTGGACCAACAAAAGGTCAAATACATCATAAACATGCTTCCCCCTACAAATCTCAAACAACTACATAACTTGCAGGATAAAATCCAAGTGATCCATCATTTTATTGCTCAAATTTTAGATAAGTGCAGGCCATTAAACCATTTATTACAAAAGGGGTTCACATTCAACTGGAATCAGCAATGTTAGATAGCGTTTGAGGATATTAAAGCCTACCTCACTTCTCCATAAATTTTTTCCCTACCATGGTCAATATTCCCTTTCCACCTATATATTTCAGACACTAGTTTTGCATTGGGTACCATGCTAGCCTCTCAGAATGAGGTCTACTAAGAGTAGGCTATCTATTACATCATAAAAATCATGGTTATCTATGAAATGAACTACAAGTACATGGATAAGGTATGCTTAGTGGTAGTATTCACCACTAAGAAACTTTGTTATTACATACTTAACAATACCACTATGTTGTTGCTTATAAAAACCCTTCCTGGTTCATGATGAGTAAAACATATCAAAACAGTTGCACTGCCAAATGTATTATGCTCCTCATTGAATTTGACCTTAAATTCATCAATCAAGAATCCATCAAAATCTAGGTCATTGTTGACTAGCTGGTATTGTTGAAGTTCCGCTTAATGATAACCAACCATTGATTATTGGGCTTCCTAATGACTCGGTGTTCAATACTACTAAAGCCAAATAATATGTTGAGCCTAAAAATGAGGCTGACATAATCTATTATTTGATGGATATAAATTTAAATAAGAGGGATGTGTGGGAATAGTCTTCTTCACACCATAAGGGGCTCCACTCTACTTTTCCTTTAAACTAGACTTTCCATGCACTAATAACAATGTTGAATATGAAGCACTCATCCTTAGACTCAAAATTGCTCTTGTAACGCACATCGAGTGACTACACATTACCGACTATTTCCTCCTAATTTTCAACCAAGTCATATAAATATACCAATGTCATTGCCCAATTCTCAAACAATATAAAGCAATGGTAAGAAATTTGTTATCTCAATTCAAATGGTATGACATTGAGGCCACACTATGATCCACAAATTAATTTATGGATACCATGGTATCCCTTGGTTCTCTCATTATATAAAACCCACATTATAAGGTAACCCATATTTATGTACAAACCCTCCATTAGTCTTCTATTTCTCCGATGACAACTCCTAATGTATCAAATTTTAATTTTGTTGAAGTAGATCCTCATAAACTATGATTCACACAAATCAAAGAATACCTTAAACTAGATATCCTCCCCATAGATTTACCTTATTCTAATAAGTATAATTTCAAATAGAAATCTATGAGATATACCTTACAAACAAAGATACCATGACATCCTTCTTCATTGCTTAGAGCAACAAGAAGCCAATCAAGTCATCTATGTTGTCCATGATAGTACTTGTGGTGGTCACTTTAGCAAAATGGCCATCACTAAGTGCATCCTATACATAGTTTATTATTGTCCTACTAAAAAACATAAATGGTGTGCATGTATAAAGAAGTGCATTAAATGCCAACACAACAACTTAACCCACCTACCATCCTAGGCACTACAACCCATACAATCAATGTGGCCATTCTTACAATAGGACCTATATCTCATAGGTAAAAATATTGTAGCCTCCTCAAGTAAACATAAATTCATTATCATAAGAACATAATACTTCACAAAATATCTTGAAGTTGTTCCCCTCATCTAAATGATAGGATATAAAATTGTTGAATTTATTACTCATCTCATATGCCATTTTGGTATTCCCTCTCGAATCATCTCAGATAATGGAACCCCATTCAAAAACAAGGATTTTTATGCCCTATGTGAAAATTATAACATAAAAAACAACTTCTCAACTCCTTATCATCCTCAAGGAAATGGTCAAGCAAAAGAAACAAATAAGACCATATGTACCATCCTTTGCAAAGCAATTGTTGAATCTCATCATGATTGGTACAACCAAATCCATTTACATTATGGGCATACAGAATGAGTGTCTAAACACCTATTGGAGCAATACCATTTTTATTATTCTATGGTACTGAGGCCATCATGTCCTTAGAGTTAGACCTCCCTTCATTGAAAATCTCATTGAAATAATTCATCGATGATGATATTGTTCACCAAGCTCATTTAGAATAACTTACACTTCTCGATGAGCATCACATCAATAACATTGAACACCTTCATGTCTATCAAGAGCATGTTCCTCATGCATACAACAAAAAAATACATGAACAATAATTTAAAGTAGGGGATCTTGTGCTAAAGGAAAATCAACAAAATCCAAAAAACCATGCTATCTATGAGATAAATTTACTCCCAATTGGTTGGATCCATATATCATCACAAATAAATATGGTTTAGGCACTTATCAACTTACCAATATTGAGGGAATTGTGGAACCTGAACCCCTCAATAACATTCATCTTTGGGTATTCTATGTTTTATTTCACTTATAGAGGCTCACAAATTCTTGTACATTCTATATCAAAAACACCAAAAATATAAAAATAAAATTACAAAAAATATCATCATATCACAACACAACACTATACTTCTCTGATCATATTTCTCCTTCCTCACCCTTTTCTCTACTTTCTCCTACCCTTGTTGTATGGTCATGCTTCAAGCAGCTACATACCTTGGATAGGTCTCTCAAGTTGTCCTTTATGTCATCATGTATCTTTCTTCTTCATCTATTTCTATTGAATGGTCACGCTTAGAGCAGCTACATACCTTGGATAGATTATTTTTCTTCCTCTCTCTAATATTTTAACCAATCACTCATTTTGATACCACCAAACATTTGTAATCACCTCATTCATTGCATCCACACATATATCATTGCATATTACTTCTACGATGTTATGGATCATTTTTTGAAGATTCAAGTACACATTAACCAATTTTTCGTGGTTCACTTAATAAATGACAAGGTTTTTCATGCATGTTCTTGTAAATATGAAATACATTGTCATGCATTTTATCAATGTCTACATTCTCACATCATTATGTACATTTGCTTGCACATAGGCATCTTTCATTGCATACAACGTCCTACACTAGTTATCGCAACTATCAGGATGTCGTGTTCAATATTATGCATAGGTTGCTTAGTAATGGAAATATTTTTTGTTAGTCAACTATTTCATTTGATCTCATCAAATTTATAAAATTTTATTAGATTATAATGCAATTTTAAATTTCTCATGGCTGACTAGAGTTCTTTCATAGATCAAACATGTGCAAATTAAATAAAATTGTTAGTCTAGGGAATATAACTCCTTTTATACAATAGCCACCTAGTGAAATCCTTTCCTTACTCATCCTATCGTTTACATAATTCAAACCCTAAGGTTTTACAAAAGGATAATCTAAAAAATAAAGAAAAAAGAGAAGATAAACAAAAGAGTACCACAAAAATACTTGAATCCCTGAGCTCATCAAGTTTATAAATCTTGAGGTTATAGATGCTTGATTGGCAGTGGAGTGTGCCTTACAAGTGGCAACATTTTTATCATAATCTAACCTTATTTTGTACAAACCACTGTGCACTTGTGGATGAGCTAGCTAATTGGCTAAGTTTACAATTGGTTAGTCCAATCTCACTCAAAATGGATAAATGAATATATCACTTCATATACACATAAATTTATGATAAGCTCAATCTTAGTTAGGATGGTTTAGGTTTTAGTAGAATATCATTTGACTAATATATGGGTTTGATGATTAAACTTAGATGTTTGAATCTCTAGAAATATCTTCTACTATCTGAAAAACCTTAACAAAAGGAACAAACACACATCATATCCAGTTGCACAACATGTCCACCATCAGGATCAACATGCATCATCCTTAGTTCAATAATCCAAACATCATTGTAAGAATATTTATATGGTAATCCTAAATTTACATTCATAACACACATTGCATGTTTGCTTATCTCATTATTTGTTCATATGTCAAACAAAATTTTTACTATGTCATTGATTACTTCTACTATACATGATTGTATAAATAAAATACACATATCCAAAAAGGACTGATTATACACACCTATTCAAAGTTTCAAAATACATCTATGCAATCATATAAGTTCATTCATAACATCCATAATATCAAATAAATGTACCCATATATACACTTTTCATTTTTTCCCATTACATATAAAAGGCTTACCTTTATCAACCTCTTTGCAATTTTACAATGATATTTCTATCAACTAATTCATATTTTTCTATTAATTCTTAACCCATCAAATCATCGCTTGAGGGGGTATATATCATACACTAAAGTTGCCTTGTGCATAATAAATATTTAAACATTCAATTCTGGAATCACATTCATTCAAGAACCTTTACCTAAGACTATCACAAGCCCTCATGTGTTGGGGCAAACAAAAAGAAAAACTCAACTCATTAAAATTTAATAAACTCAATGCCAATATTTCTAGGTTACTCACACAATTGCTTCATCAAGGTGAAAATGCATCTACTTAAAATAAATCAAGGCATCACAAGGATATTTTCATCTACCTCATCAACTTACTAAATCAATCAAGGTTAACAAAGTCATCAAAATTAAAGTTTCAATGATACTCATCTCTTCCACAACTAGTGCACCTTACATTGATCATAACTCAAGATAACCTTGGCAACTCAAGTCCTCTCCTACACTAGCTCTTGCTCACAATGTGACCATCCATTGAGCCCACCCTTGGTTAACCCTCACCCTAGGTCCATCGAAATAAAATCAACACCACTCACAAATAAGACAAAGATGAGGTATTTAATAAACCATTACCCATCCTCCACTTCACTTATGCATTTAATAAATTTAATAATCCTCCATTCACATATGAAAAGTAAGGCACATCCCTCACCCAAAAGGGACATGCTCCTCGAGGAATTTGATATTACTCCACTTATGTATTTAATAATTTTAAAACTCCCCCACTAAGGGAAGCCCATTCGCCAACTACAAACATGAAAATGATCCCATACTCCTCTTTAAACTTAATTTAGCACATGCTCCACTTTTGAATTAAATATTACCACCCAAGGAAGACCATGTTGCACTTACAGGGAATCCTATCCCACTTACACCTAGCTTAGCCAAAGTCTATGAAAGAAGGTATTTCTACGATACCCAAGGAGGATATTTCATACATCACTAAGCTACCCAAATACAATCAAGCATATTCTCAAGTATTCTGAGAATATAACACTCCTAAGCATTTCTTGTAAGATTTTGTGATTGCAAGTGAAGAATAGGTACTATCGATTATTAGATTAATCATGGACTCTATGGCCAAAGAACCAACCAATTAGAGCAAGAAACAACAAAATACATTATAAGGATCTAAATGAAGACTCCTATAGTGTCGTAAATATGTTTGATGCTAGGGTCCCTCCCTACTTACAAAGTCCCTCTTTTGTAGCCCTCAAGGTAGATTGTAAAATGATTATATCAAACATACTATGTAACACCTTTTATTAATTTAATAAAATGTGGCCTTGTTTTCTTTAGTTTTAGTATGTAAGCAAGAAGCAAATTATGTCAAGGTTGTACAATTGGAAACAACATAGAGAGCTTTCCAATAGGATTATAAAATATCTCTTTATTTAATAAATTAATAAAAATTAAAATTACTTTTATTAAGAATTTATATGCATGCAACCTTTTATAACATAATCAATAATAAATAATAAACTAGAAATAATCTTCTTTAATGCCTTTCAAATTATTCTTATGATTCCATTAAACCATTGCTAAGTATAAGAATTTTTTAGCAAAATATCAATATTCAAATCATTCATATAACCTTATGCAAACCACAACAAAATTCCTTTATATTTGAGAGTGCAAAACATTTCCATAGGTATTCTTCATATATTTCTCCCGTTATACAATTTAATCCAACCTAAAAAGTGTATTGTACCTAATATCCTAAAGGTACACAATTACAAAAATATAAATTCTATTCAAGAGATCATGCATCAAAATGGTCTTTCAAGCTTAGTGTTGTGGTAAGGGTTTTGGTCTCTCTTTGAAAGGTCCAAGGTTCAAACCCCACTTAGTATGAGGAGACAACCTATGCAAAGTCATTGAATAAAATATAAATACTCCATCCCTAATAGAAACAATATAAATGGATTTTATAGTTTTAATATTTTTCATATTTAAATGATAATTTATTAAAAACTTATAACATTTTCAATAAAACTTGTAAAATAAATATTTTTAATTTTGTTAAAAATATATTTTCTTAAAATAAAATAAGTATGAGGTGTCATTTAATGTAATTATGTTTAAACAATTTTATCTATACATAATTATATTATAATTTAAAAAATAATCTAAAAACTAATAGATATATAGAAAAAATCTTGATAATCATCAAGGCATATATCAACTAATTTATTTTATGTAAGCTATAATTAGTACAAAACACTAATATCAATTTTAAAAGTTATTTGATGGAAAACTTTGATATTCATAAAATCAATAAAATAAATAAATTGATGTTTAGTATTAAACAAACATAAAAATTTGCCTAAATAAAACAAATAAAAACCAAGAATATATATATATATATGAGAAGAGAGCAACCCGTGTCATATAGTCATTGTGGACAATATCTGATTATGGTATGGTCACTTGAATTTCCAAAGCTTATGTTTGTTAAATGCAAAGGAATTATTCATGGATTGGCTTGTATGCGATCAAGAAAGCAAAGTATGTGAAGGTAGTACAATTGGAAAGAACATAGAGAAAACTTTCCAATAGGAATAGAAAATATATTTTTTTTTCAACAAAAATAAATCTACATACCTTGTAGTTAGATATGCAAATAATTATATATATTAAAAAAATAAAAAACTTTTATGCCTATAAAACATATATATCCACTTATTTATAAAAAAATTAAAAACATGACTTATGCTATATTTTATAATATAAAAAACTATATTATAGGCATAAAAGTTTTCACTAAGTATGTTACTTTAAAATGATAATAAACTTAACTATGGAATCAATAAAACACCTAAAATTTAATAAATTAAACTTACTTTTATTTTATATTTTAAGATACATGTGTTTTTTTTACTAAATATTTACCCTAGTGAGGGGGACCTAGAAGGGTTCAAGTTTTGAATCGTCACTGAAAAATCAGCAAACATTTAGTGGAAAACCGGCCCTAAAATTACTTTTATTAAGTAAGTATTTTTATACATGCAACCTTTTATGACCTAGTCAATAATAAATAATAAACTAGCAAAAATGTTCATTTGTAGGATTCTATTCAACCATTATTTATTCAATATCCAAATCATTCATATACCTTTATTCAAAACACAATAAAATTCTTATATATATATATATATATATATATATATATATATATATATATATATATATAGTTAGTTAGTTAGTTAGTTAGTGTGAGAAACCCCGAAGATGAGGGTTTGACAACCCCATTACACCATGAGATTTTATAAAGGGTAGATCTAAACTTATCAATAGATAATTTAACATACAACCACACATGCTGTGGTTTGAACTTTGGAATGCTCCCGAAGAAGAGCAAAAAGCCAAATTGTTGACCTTTCATAAAGGAGAGAGTTGAGCTTATCAATAGAGAATTTAACATATAGCCACACACACCCAAACACCTAACTATTGACCTCTAGTAAAGGAAAGAGTTGAGCTTATCAATAGAGAATTAAACATACAACCATGGTTTGAGATTGGGACTTCAAATAAGATCAAAAAGCTAAACCATTGCACTGCGTTGTCCCCTAGACAAATTTCCATTATTTTTAAGGGTGCAAAACATTCTCATAGGTATTCCCCATGGATTTATCCCAATATATAATTTACTCCAACTTAAAAAGTGTAATATACCTAATATCCTTGAATCCAAAAGGTACACAACAAAATATCATAAGACATAGCAAAACTATAAATTGTATTTAAGAGATAAAAATATAACATGCATTAAAATTGTATTCAAGAGATGAAAAATTAACATACATCAAAATTATCTTTGAGTATGAAAAATATGTTATTTGACCATGTGTCATATGAACATCCCATCCCTAATAAAAACAAAACAATTAAATTTTATAGTTTTAGGATTTTCAATTGCAAGAGTATTGTATTACTGGAGTGGTAAGGATTTTGGTCTCTTTTTAGAAGATCCAAGATTCAAACCCACTTAATATGTAGAGATTGAAACCCCTCATAAAAATCCATGTTCAACATTTATGCAAACCCTATGTTCAACATTCATGGAAACCCTGGATTCAATCATGTCTACTATAATTCATACTAATAAAGCTATGTATTAATAATTTTATGTATTTCTTACATTCATGCAACATATATCTCTCAAGGCCTAAGCCCTAAGCTTCTCCAAGCTCGAACTTTACTTTTTAATTCCCAAATAGCCACCACTTTATTATATAAATATTTTCTAGGGTTTTGTTGATTCTCTTTGCGGTTGGAATTCTTCTTACTCTATTTTAGAGTTTGAAGATTCTTTTTTCTACTAAGCCATAGGTGCTATACCACATATGATGAGAAAAATAAATCAAAAAATCACTAACTCAATATTATTCACATAAGGTGCTTTAAATACTACATTTAACAACCATAATCTTCTAAAATAAGAAGATGCTTAACCAAAAGCTATAGTTAAGCTAAGATGCTAACAAACTGATCTTTCTAACTCTAACAAGAAGATAAATCTTACCCAATGACTTATGTCATCCAAATGTGCTGATATTTACAAGTTGGAATAAGATATTATTAAATCAAACCTAGACTTAGGACTTTATACTTAATCAAATAAGTAAAAGCTAACTCCTAGTATACAACACAATTTCTAACTTAGAGTTAGGACTTAGGATTTAGTAAATGATAAAATAAACTAAGCCTAATAAACATAAGCCTAGGTCTAAGGATGTCCACATCATCCCTCTCCAACAAAGAAGCATTGGACTCCAACAATTTTATAATAGAGGTGAGAGGGTGAGATACAACATGCTAAAAAGAAAGTTGACTAAGATGTTGAACAAGGTCATGGAGAACGCAAGTTGTAGTTGATACTAGATTAGAATGTCATGATACATATCTACCACCAATTTGTGTAGAATATCGATGAGGTAAGGACAAAGCATCAATAGTCTATTGTAGAGCCAACGAAGTCTACTAGAGAATAAGAACTAGTGAATATGGCAATGAAAGGTCGCTCTAAAATAGGAGGAAGAAGAGGAGTAGGAGGAGGTGAAAAAGAAGAACTCACATCCATGGGAGGAGGTAATGCAATGAAATGTGACGAAAACACCGCCTTGGGAGGAGGTGGTGTATCAGAAGCAAGTGTGTCATAAGATCTATTGAAGACTAATGCTATATTTTATGGTAGATAAGAGCAAGGTATAAGTGTGTTTTGTGGCTAGTTATGAATAAGAAATTTTATATTCTTATGATGCAAAGTGTAGGTTTGATTGTATACATAATATATAGCCTTTTTATCAAACTAATAGGGTTGACCAAGAATCAAATCACAATAGTCTATGGGAATCACATCACAGGTGATTCTATCCACATAATGAGACCCAAAAGCAAATGATATAGTGCAATTTTTTGTAATTTATGAGTTGGAATCCATTTCCTTCCATCCCAATGTATATGGATGGGGATGTGGTTTCATAGGTAATTTAAGCCTATCAACAATAGATTATACAATCAAATTTGTTTGCAATCCATTTTCAATAATACAATCTACAAAGAAGTCATGAGTGAGGTGGGATTTTGTGACAAATAAACACTCATGACCACCTTTTTTATTTAGCAGTGTAACATTGTTCAATTTACCTCTTAATTCAACATATTCTCTCCCTTCTCCCATAACCTCAAGGGGACTCGTTGGGGGTTCCTTCATTGTAGGTTTTATAAGTAAGTTTTTCTGCTTCCTAAAATACTCAGATTTTAAGTGCCCCTGTCTCTTATAATGATTACAATATTTCTTTGCATTATAAGAAGTAGGAGAAGATGAGGAAGAAGAATAAGGAGAAGAATTGGAAGGTATCTTGGGCTTTGAATAATACTACTGATTTGAAGAGTAAGAAGCTCCCTGTGACTAAGCGATGAACTTCTCTTCCACCAGTTGTGCATGGTTGAAGGTTACATCTATTATTTCCAAGATATTATATTTGATCTCCCTATACAAGTGCTCTTGAAGGACACTTATATATTTTACAATCAATTCATCTAAAAGTTCTTTCACACAAATAAAAATGTGTAACATATTGAAAGAAGAGACATAATCATGCACAAACATATTGTAAGCTTGGCATAATCTACACCATTGTACTCTTAATTCTATGGCATAATCACAATGATAAAATGAATCCTTCAATTCTGGTACCAATTCTTCCCAAATGGTAATGGGATTTTTGTCATGTTGTCTATGCATGATGACTAGTTTGCTAACCCACTCAATTTGAGTTTTGTAAAAGGAACTTGATCATTGACAGGAACTTCTATATATGTAAACCAGGTTTTCATGTCCATGATCTAGTTATTTAATACATTAGGGTTCCTAGACCCATCATATAGATTGAACTCATATTTTATATGGGCCTTAGTATCTTTAGTGGCTTTTACATCAAGAGCATAATGAACTAAAATATCATCCACTTTGTTGACCAAATACCCAATAGTTTCCACCAATGCAAATATTTGATTAGCTAGATCATATGTCATTTTTGATCTAGTGTAAGACAAATATATTACAAAATAATAGCCTCTCCAAGGCTATTACAAGAACTATAAAAAGTGTGCCTTCTACAAGAGGGATTACAAAAAATTGTAAAAACATAACCTCCCTTGTTTATAAATTTGTGCCTTATTACCAAGCAAAAATAAATATTGATATTTCTATAAACTTTTGGAAATAAAAAAATAAAGCAAATAGAGTGGCACAAAATTAATTAATTAATCAAATCTAACCAAAAAATTTGGTGTTTTTTCCAAGTCAACGAGCACTAAGGTGGTACATCAATGATTGTAGGCAAAGCCAATGGTAGTAATGCACTATGTCAATGGCCAAAAGCAAGGTCAACAAGCAACAAGATGGTAAGTCAATAACCACAAGTAAAGTCAATAGGTCAAAGGAGCACCAAAAAATCCACTTGGGCTATTGGGCCACAACATAGCCAACCATTGTGGTTGGTTGAATGAACTTAGGTGTTGAGCATCTTTTAAAGCCCATAATATCCCACACACTATGATTATGGGACTAAAAATCCTATACAAATAAATAAATAATAAAAAATATGTTTAGTAATTTTGCAAATCACAAGAGAGGGCTGTTCTGTTCAACAAATTTTTTCCAAGTGGTAGCATGTAGAGTGAGTGGAAGGAACAATGAATCAGATGTAGTGACTGACTAATTATGGGTGTCAATGGGAAATTACCAGTCCTAGTAGTTGGTAATTCAAATACTACAATGGGTAGTATTTATCCCATGATGGCATCCTCTACATACCAGATGTGGGACAACATTAGATATTAAAATAGTGTTTCTAACCCATTGATCTACCAAAAAGTGGTCAAAATTTTCTAAAAAGCACCAAAAAGTGTAGGCATCAGGTAGAATTATGAAGTTTCATCTGCAAGAAATATTGAATGTTAAGGGTCATAAAAAATTATAGGAAAATGCCAGTGACGAGACTAAATTTTTTTTAAAAATGGAGTGAGATCACCAGGAATGGGCAGACAGAGATAAAAAATTGTCAAGATCATCACCAAAATTATAGGATCCATCAGGTATCAATGCAATACATTAGAAAATTGATTGTAACATCGGGAATATCCTATCTTCTTTGGGTTGCAATGTCACAAAGATGCAGTGTGAATTATATCATCAAGCTTGTGTAGTAGAGGTTGATCTATAATCACTAAGGTTAACCTAATGATAACATCAAAAGGAATCCACTAGAGTGGATATCACCAGTGGAGGAGTTTGGGATATTTTGGATCATGAGTAAAAGGCATCAACTCATCGATGGGAAGTGTCGGATCATTGACAAGAAGCATCAACATGGGCTGGTAGGTATCGTGGTGATGGTTGGTTGCTAGTATTTATCAACAGAGGCTGGGCTAGTCGATTGTCAAATTTAGAAGTCGGTGGTGGTCGATAAGAGGTCAATTGGAGGCATCGAGGTGACCAATGGCAATCAAGGCAATCATTAGTTGATCAAGTAGTTGGTGTTCAATTTTTCCAAATAAGGCTATATTTGAAATATTAATTTTAATATTATTAAAATATAATATTAATATTAATATTATTTTAAAATGTTATTATATTGTTAACTCATCCTCTAAATTACAATTAACCAAGAATTGGAGATAAATTTTGGCATTTTTCTTTGCATGGAGGAAATTTGACTTCACAAAACTACTAGAGGACCAAATTTGGAACCTAGAATTAGAAATTTGAGGTAATTTTGTAAGGATTTTATGCTCAATTGAGGGATCCCACCTAGAATTCCCTATGCAAACTAGATTTGAACTATCACAAGCATGATCACAGGCTCTGATACTAGTGATGAGAAAAATGAATAAAAAAAATACTAACTCAATGTTATTCACATTAGGTGATTTAAATAATACATTTAACAACCATAATCTTCTAAAATAATAATATGCTTAACCAAAAGCTATATTTAAGCTAAGATACCAAAAAATTGATTTTTCTAACTCTAACAAGAAGATAAATCTTACACAATAACTTATATCGTCCAAATGTGCCAACATTTACAAGTTGGAATTAGATATTATTCAAAAACCTAGACTTAAGACTTTATACTTAATCAAATAAGTAAAAACTAAAACTTAGTCTATAACACAATTTCTAACTTAGACTTAGTACTTAGGATTTAGTAAATGATAAAATAAACTAAGCTTAATAAACATAAGCCTAGGTCTAAGAATGTCCACATCAACCTCACTCGAGCTCACTTGCTGAGATCAATTTTTATTGCACAAGAAGTGCAATTGTGGGATTTATAATTGGGTTTTGGAGGAACAAGCACCATGGAGGTTGTCTTCTCCAACTTGAGAACAAAAGTAGACCTCAAGCACCTCAATGAATATCTCCTTTCAATGACACATATTATTGGGCATCAAGATACAATTGATGATATTACGATGTTTGGTAAAGTAAGCAAAGACCCCTGATCAAGCTTCCCAAATGTTTCCAAATGGTACAACCATATCAAATTTATTTTGGCTTCAATATTTTTAGTAAAGAGTATTGGTATCAAAATAGAGGGATTAGCCATTCTCGTACATACTGCATTAGCTACTAAAAGTCCAACTGAGGCTCCTAATGAGGATGATGATGATCTAGATCTCTTTGGTGAGGAGACTAAGGAATAAAAGAAGGTAGCAACAGAATGGAAAGCAACTAAAAAGGCTTCAGGCAAAAATAAAGAAAGTGGAAAATCTTTTGTTCTATTGGATATGAAACCCTGGGATGATGAGACAAACATGACAATACTTGAGAAGGTTATGCAAAGTGTGGCAATACCTGGCCTATTTTGGGGTGCATCAAAGATTATTTATGTGAGATATGACATTAAGAAGATTCAAATTATGATGACTATTGAGGATGACCTTGTGTCTATTAAAAATATTATTGAGGACTACCTTACAGTTGAACCTAGAAATGAACACATTTAGAGTTATGATATTGTCTCATTTAAAAAAATATGAATGATGCAACAAGCTTGTTTTTGAAGAGGTAAACTTTTCTCTTGTGTGGAGAGTTGTTTATTCATCCTTCTGCTTACGCAACTAGGAAGTATAATTTGTAAAAGAGTGTATGAGAAACACTTTTTTGACAATGGAATTTTAGTATAAACATATCCTTATAATGGAAACTTCTTAATATTTATTTATAACTTATATCTATGTTTAAGATTTTCATATTTAAATGATAAGTTGTTAAAAATATAAAAATTTCAATAAAATTTGTAAAATAAAATATTAAATTATTCATATTATTAGGATTCCATTAAACCATTACTATGATAAGTTAAGTCAAAATTATTTTATATATTCCATTAAACCATGAATATAAGACCTTTCTAGAAAAATATCAATATACAAACAATTCATATACCTTTACACAAAGCACAACAATATATTTAAGAGTACAAAAATTCCATAGTTATTCCTCATATATTTCTTCAAATGTACAATTTACTCCAACTTAAAAATTTTAATGTAGCTAATATCCTATCCTCAAACCCAGATTAAGAGTACAAAAATTCCATAGTTATTCCTCATATATTTCTCCCAATGCACAATTTACTCCAACTTAAAAAGTTTAATGTAGCTAATATCTTATCCTCAAACCCAGAAGACACCCAATAAAATATCATAAGACAATAATAAAAATATAAATTGTATTCAATATATTGAAAAATAACATGCATCAAAATGGTCTTGAGTATGAAAAATATGTTATTTTACCACGGGTAATATGAGCACTTTATCCCTAATAGAAAAAAAAAACAATTAAACATTATAGATATTTGAATGTTAAGTTGTTAAAAATTATAAACTTTTCCCATAAAACTTGTAAAATAAAGTATTTTTTATTTTGTTTACAAAAGTTATTTTCTTAATGAAATAAGTGTGAGGTGTCATTTAAACAATTTCATATATATATATAGATATATTTATATTAAAAAATAAAATTGATGAGGAACCTTTTATATACAACATATCCGCAACATGTGAGGGGAGAGATTTGAACCTGGGCCTCTCGATAACTAGAGAGTTTTAACTACCCGCTTGCTCTCCAACTCCTCTACATGAGCGGATTTTTATATTAAAATTTAAATAATTAAATATCTAAAAAATTATATTTATATTTATATTTATGTATTTTCTTGATAACCCTCAAGGTATATATTAAACTAATTTATTTTATATAATCTCCAATACCTAGTAAAAAACTTTAATCTCAAATTTTAAAATGTGGTTAACGGAAAACTTTGATATTCATAAAATCAATAAAATAAATAAATAAATTGATACTTTATTTTTATTCGATAACAAGGGGTTGTATTTGGTTCCTCCAACCTTGATAAATCATAACTCTCTCCTCTACTTAAGAGTTTACAAACAGATTCAATTCTCATCTCAATTGAGTTGCTATAATTATTTACCTATATCATTTTTTATAAAAAAAATTGAATTCTTGATTTTCATTTTTGGATCTTCTTCGATGTTCTATGAATACAAATATTCAGAATTTAGCATCCTTATTTTTTATATTTTCTTTCAATAGCTTTCATAGTACCAAAATTCCATCTCTATTGTCTTTTCATTTCATTGCATCTTAGTAGAATAATATTTCCAAAACTTTGCACTATCATAGTCCACTTTACCATATCTAGATTGCTAGTTTCCTTCCTAAAACATAAGTGCAATCATAAAAATTGTAACAAATAATTTATATAAAATACATTGATGTTATAAAATAAAACAAATATTACGAATGAAAACATTAAAATAAATCTTAATCATGTTTTAATTTAGGCAATCAACATTTTATTTTCAGCTTCAACTAAACTTACTACTTCCTATCTACAAATTTGTTTCCTTCCCTTAATATATATATATATATATATATATATATATATATATATATATATATATATATATATATATATATATATATATATATATATATATATATATATATTCAAAAATTGCTATTAGTAAATCACCTTCTATCCATAGTATATTCAATTTTATTTTTTCGCATATTTTTAACCCTTCCAAAGTTGCCCAAGCTTCAACTTCATTATCTGTGTTAAATCCACTATTGAAAGTGTAATGGCATACAATATTTTCTCTATTGTTTCTAATTATTCCTCCTCCTCCCACTTGTCCTATATTCAAAAATTGCTATTAGTAAATCACCTTCTATCCATAGTATATTCAATTTTATTTTTTCGCATATTTTTAACCCTTCCAAAGTTGCCCAAGCTTCAACTTCATTATCTGTGTTAAATCCACTATTGAAAGTGTAATGGCATACAATATTTTCTCTATTGTTTCTAATTATTCCTCCTCCTCCCACTTGTCCTAGATTTCCTTTAGATGATCCATCAAAATTCAATTTGCCCAACTCCACTTCTAGTGGTTGCCACTTTTTATTTTTTACCTTCTTCTTCTTTCTTTTGTACCCAATATTATAATTCCATTTGATTACTTGACTCAATATATCAAAGCTCTCTTCTTCAATATTAGTGATTGGATGAGTTCATAGGTTCATTTAGACTTTTGTATCACTAAACAAATCGTCTTTATAATTTCATCTAAATTGTTTTCCTTTCCTTTAAATATTCTTCTATTCCTTTCCAACCATACAATCCAAAGAATTATATATTTTGATATATCCCAGATTGTTTGTAAATCCATACTTTTAAAAGCACTCTACCATTGCTTTAATAATTTCTCAATTCAACCATTCATCAGCATGCATTTACCAGACATATTAAAATTCCATTGCCATAGTTTCTAGACTATTGAGTAGTGTTCCAAGAGATGGTCTATACTCTCCTCCTGCTTTTTACATAGAACACATTATGAGGGATCATGAAAACCCCTTTTCATAAGGTTATCCTAAGAAAAAAATCTGTTATGACTTGCTAGCCAAACAAGCATTTTGACTCTAAGAATGCTTGGATTATACCAAATATCTTTTCATATTCTTTCAGTATTCCTATTTTATTGGTGCTTTACATTATATTCACTTCTTATTTGGTATTCTCCTAAGCTATTCAACACCCATATCAACTTATCCTCGACTCACATTGGAATAATTATTATTGTTATCATTCTACTCAACTATCTCCTTGTTACAATGTCTTGTATACTTGTAAAAAAAATTCTTTGAATTTTTATCTTCCCTCCTAATCCATGTACATAATGTTTAAAACTCTATGACCATATTTATCTTAAAGTAATCTCATCCATGGTTTCAAAATTATATCTAGATTGAACAATTTTTTATCACACGAAGTACCATCCAAATAGATTTTTTTAATCCAATTCCCACCACCAATGTTAAACCTTTAATCACTAAATCAATTATTTTTAAAATTATTCCATAAAGTAGAACCATCTGGTAATGAGAATGTAATAAATATCAAGCTTAGGTCATTGGGTTCAATGTACTTAGAGGAATTTTCTCCCATTTTCTTTGACTCTCTTTGTACAGTCTCTAATTTACTTTCTCTCCAAAAACTAAGTTTGTATGTGCAAGAACTCTTAAACTGAGACCTCCCCTAGTTTTATCATCACACAAGAAAAATTATTTTTATCATGTAATCCTTACCACAAAAATGATTACATAATATATGATATCCTTTTAACCAAGTCTATCTCGATTTTTATCTCCAAAATTTCTTTTCCTTACTCAAAATATTATGATATTCACTAAGAAAATACCTTTCCTCTAAGCTTGGATTATTATGCTCATATTTTTAAAATTTTGAAAATTTCTCTTTTTTTTCTTCTTTCTTCTCAAAAATATTTCTAAAAATGTTATTCTTCAATTTTCTTAATCTAGATATGATTGATTTAATTTTTTTTAGAAGTATGTATAGCCCATGTTTCCTAAATAACTTCATGTTTGCGCTAGTGATCTGAACCAATCCTTTCAAGGTATCAATTGATAGAATATCCTAATTATGTTGATAGAATATTATAGAAAGCCCATTTGGACCTAGGGATTTATACTTATCATAAAGAGAAAAGAGCTAAATGAACTTCTTCTAGAGTAATAGGCTCCATTAGTTTCCTATTGTCTTTATTTTTCAAGGTATTAGTTTTAGCACAAGTTCCTTTATGTAGCCAATAACCCAAGAGAATGTGTCTGTCTATTTTTTATGGTATTCAGTTCTTGACTCTCCTATTGTTGGCACATGTAGATTATTGTTTGAATAGAAGCTACGACAACTACTAAAAGTCCAACTAAGGCTCCTAATAAGGATGATGATCTGGATCTGGATCTCTTTGTTGAGTAGATTGAGGAAGAAAGGATGGCTGCAATAGAATGAGAAGCAACTAAAAAGGCATCCATAGTCTATTCAATTATTTCTATTATTAAGTCACCTTCCATCCATAGTCTATTCAATTTTATTTGTCTACATATTTTAACCCTTCCAAAGTTTCCCATACTTGAACATCATTATTTATCTTAAATCCACTATTGAAAGTGTAATGGCATAAAATATTTTATGTATTGTTTCTTATTATTCCTCCTTCTCCCAATTGTCTTGGATCAAAATTCAATTTGACTAACTCTACTTCTAGTGGTTTCCACTATATATTTTTTACCTTCTTATTTCTTTTGTACCAAACATTATAATTCCATTTGATGACTTGACTCCATATATCAAGGTTCTCTTTTACAATATTAGTAATTGAATGAGTTGATAGGTTGGATTAGACTTCTCTATCACTGAACAAATCTTCTTTATCTTTTTCTCTAAATTGTTTTCCTTTCATTTAAATATTCTTCTATTCCTTTCCAACTATACAATCCATGAGCATGTTGTACTTTATCATTTACTCGAAATTGTTTTCCTTTCATTTAAATATTCTTCTATTCCTTTCCAATCATACAATCCAAAATCGTGGTGTACCATATCCTCTAAACTCTTATTTATTTTTCTTCATAAACTAAAGTCTCAAAACAATTATTCTTTCTTTTAATACTCTTCCTTACTAATCTTCATTATTTATTTACTTTCCTCTATCTTGACAATCATATTATTATACAATATTTTATTTCCAACATCTTTTAAATATACTAAAAAAACATTCAATTGAAACTAGCTAATGATGCTTCAAAAGTTTATATTCTTTATGTACGTAAAATTAAATAGTGTATAATAAACATGGAAAGGAGATTTCACTAGGGGAAGCTCTATTCAAACTTCAAATGTAATAATTTAATTTTTATCAGGCAATATAAAACTTTTGACAACAAAATCAAATCAAATACACATTGGAACATTGTTAAACAATACAATAACAGTTCACAAATATCGAAACATATTATTCATGTCCGTTACTAAATTATTGATCAGAACTATTCCATTGGAATATAGCCAGCAAAATCCACAACCATCACTGCATATTTCATAATATCTAGGTCTCGCAATATACGGGTGAATGTAGGTATAGAACCCACGAACAAAAAATAAAAATTCTACATAAAACAAAGCGTTCCTAAATATGATAAACCTGGGTGATATGAATCCCCATCCTAGAAGAGACAAATAGAAAAATGCATTGTCTAGTCCACCTCCTCAATCTCAATCTTGGGACCATGACCACTTGCACCATCAAATGCACCAGCACCAGGGAACCCAGCTCCAGTTTCTCCTCCTTGATACATTTTAGCGATGATGGGATTGCAGATTGATTCAAGCTCTTTCAACTTGTCATCAAACTCTTCCTTCTCTGCCAATTGATTCCCATCCAACCACTTCATGACCTCATCCACAGCATCCTCGATGTTTTTCTTGACAGACGGGTCCAACTTTCCTGCAATTTTATCGTCTCTGATGGTGTTTCGCAGATTGTATGCATAATTTTCCAAATAGTTCTTCGATTCAACCTTTTTCTTCAATTCCTCATCCTCAGCCTTGTATTTCTCTGCTTCCTGAACCATCTTCTCTATTTCATCTTTGCTCAGTCTGCCCTTGTCATTAGTGATGGTGATCTTGTTCTTCTGCCCTGTTGACTTGTCCTCGGCGGACACATTCAAAATGCCGTTAGCATCAATATCAAAGCATACAGAGATTTGGGCCACACCCCTTGGTGCAGGGGGAATTACAGAGAGCTCGAATTTGCCCAACAGGTTATTGTCTCTAGTTCTTGCCCTTTCCCAGGCTGATTATCAGCATATGTAGAAAAGACCTGCTCCTGCTTGGTGGGAACGGTCATGTTCCGTGGAATCAAAACATTCATTACTCCTCCTGCAGTTTCCAATCCCAGAGACAATGGAATAACATCAAACAGAAGCAAATCTTGCACCTTCTTGTTTCCTTCGCCGCTTAAAATTGCTGCCTGCACAGCAGCACCATAAGCAACTGCTTCGTCAGGGTTGATGCTCTTGCACAGCTCCTTCCCATTGAAGAAATCCTGCAACAGTTGTTGTACTTTTGGGTTTCGGATTGACCCCCCAACAAGGACAACATCATGGACAGATCTCTTATCCATTTTCGCATCTTTTAAAAATTTCTCGACAGGCTCCATGCATTTTCTAAAGAGATCCATGTTCAGTTCTTCAAACCTGGCCCTTGTTATACTAGAATAAAAGTCAACCCCTTCATACAAGGAATCAATCTCGATAGTGGTCTGTGAAGTCGACGAAAGTGTCCTCTTTGCTCTCTCACAAGCTGTGAGCAACCTCCTGAGGGCTCTGGCACTATCTGTAATGTCTTTCTTGTACTTCCTCTTGAACTATCTGTAAGTCCTCGCCACCCAAATGGGTGTCTCCTGAAGTTGCTTTAACTTCGAAAATACCCTCTTCAATGGTTAGCACAGATACATCAAATGTGCCACCACCAAGGTCAAAAATCAAAACGTTCTTCTCACCAACAGAGCTGGACATCTTGTCAAGACCATAGGCAATGGCAGCAGCTGTAGGTTCATTAATTATTCTCATTACATTTAAGCCTGAAATGACACCGGCATCTTTTGTAGCCTGCCTTTGAGAGTCGTTGAAATAAGCAGGTACTGTAATCACAGCATTCTTGACCGTGCTTCCAAGATAAGCCTCAGCAATGTCCTTCATCTTAGCGAGAACCATAGATGAAATCTCCTCTTCAGCAAATTGCTTAACCTCTCCTTTGTATGTAACACAAATCATCGGCTTTTCTCCAGATTCGGCAACAACCTTAAAAGGCCACAGCTTCACGTCATTTTGCACAGTTGGGTCTGAGTATTTCCTTCCAATTAATCGCTTTGCATCTGTAAGATGCCAAAACACATTTCAAAATCCAACCAAGAAATTATCATATCAATTTCTGCATAACAGACCGGACTCAGAATCTAAATTTCAAAAGAAAGCAATTGGGCTAACATATTATTGAAGGCATAACTGACCTCTAAATTTCAAAAGAAAGCAATTGGGCTAACATATTATTGAAGGCATAACTGACGGAAAACAGTATTGATGGGATTCATGGCAACTTGATTCTTGGCTGCATCTCCGATAAGACGCTCTGTATTTGTGAAGGCCACATAGGAAGGCGTGGTTCGATTTCCCTGGTCGTTGGCGATAATCTCGACTCGATCATGTTTCCAAACCGCCACGCACGAGTATGTCGTTCCCAGATCGATCCCCACCGTAGCCATTCTCTTCTATTCTCTTTTTATTCTTCCAAGTCGAAATGTAATTACTGGAATGGAATTCTTAATTCTTGACGCAGAAGGGAGAAGACAAGAGATAATATCGGAGAAGGAATTTGTGAAGTGAGTCCAGAATCCTACACTACATATAGCCCAAGTCTTCTCCAAAATTTCGAACAAAAACTAGGCCGTCGGAGAAGGAATTTGTGAAGTGAGTCCAGAATCCTACACTACATATAGCCCAAGTCTTCTCCAAAATTTCGAACAAAAACTAGGCCGACAGCCACCCCTTCTAGAACTTTCTAGAACATTCGAAGAGCAAGGCAGAAAAGTTGGCGGACAAGAAAGATTTGCTTGAACGTTGACAGTGAGGCTTCAAACCTAGCCTTTTATCGTCAATGGCTGGAAGCAAATTGGAGTGATGGACCTCTTGCTCTAAAGGAAGACTGGAATCTCCTAAGCTACAGGTTAGAAGAGGTGAGGCAGTTATTAGATCAAATGAGATCTATACATTAAAAACAAAAGCATAACTCATGTAAATTAAGATACAAATATTAACGAATGCATTATACATAAAGTAAAGCTTTTTCTATACATCCTATCCTCAAATTGGGCTCTTATTTATAAAAGTTCAAATCTTAAACAATATGGTTTACGAGGTACATAGTAAAACTATAAAACCAATTGTTATACTAAAATCAGCACTATTCAAAAACCTTCTTGGAACTTTTAATTGGCGATAACATCAAATTTATTTTTAACAAAATTATTGGTAAATACAACCAACAAGGACATTGAAAAACCACTAGGTTGTTGGAACATTCAATTGGTAGTAATTTTTATATGTATATATACTTACACTCACACACTCTTTAATAATATGTAATAGTACATAGTAAATTTTATTGATAAATTCAAATGATGATTTTTTTTTATTAGTAACGGGTTTTAAAAGGGACCAAAAACCTTATAAACAAGCTGTAGAGAGGATCCCGTGAAGGTTCAACTCTCTATAGAACAAGCTAAAATTGGACCATACGCAGATTTCATATATCAAAAACCATCAAAACACTTATTACAATACCGGCTTGTAGGCACAAACAAGGAACAAAAAAGGCATAGAGAGCACAGGGATCATCCCAGACAACAAAAGGCGAAAAAAACATAGAGAACACAGGGACCATACCAGACAACAAAAAAGGACAATCCCATGGGGGGACCAACTTTTTTATTCAGGGACGTAGTCCTCATCATATTTAGGATCATCCTCCATGGATATGGTGTTCTTCTGTTTATTCATCAGAGTAATAATCTTGCTAGCTCTGAGAAGCATCGAGGTAGCAAGGTTGACGATGTCTTCCAAATCAATGATCTCATCCACATACTCCATCTGTTGCACGAAATAGGATCCTCTCGGAGACAGGCCTAATGCGGTCCTCTGGCTCTTACGAGTCGTTGATGGGCTTGGCTTGTCAGTATTTTTAACCGAATAGAGTGCCACGTTGAGGTTTTGAAAGACCCTGCATGGGGTAGTTCCCTTGGATGGCCAACTCTTCTTGGAGTGTCGTTGTCTACTTCTGCCACCAGAGCATCCTAAGTGCCATCTAAAATCGCCAATGGGATAGGTTCGGGGTCTCCTGCTCCATTGTGTGTTGGTCAAGATTTTGACTCACATACTTGTAAATGATGTAGTGTAGGCCTTGGTTTTTGGGGTGGGTGGATTTCCCGCACCTAAAACTATCCACTGATATCTCCATTGACCAATATAGGTATTCTGAGATATTAATCTATTTGACATCCTTGAGAAAGTTATGGAATGCTATATGAAAGCTACGTAATGATGGCGTCGGCTCATTGATAGTCAAATACTATGTTACAGGTACCATAACCCTATTCCATGGAGGGGGAAGCCTATCCCTGGCGTACCCATTATCTTTCTTAGTTAACGACTTTTCCTTGTCACAAAATAGAGCCAATTCTCTAACCATAAAATGTTTGTCCCTACGGACAATTTCTCCTTCATTGGGTAATTCTGTTATCTCCACTAACATGTCAATTGTAACTTCAAAGGTTAATCCTTTCAAGGATACAGTGTCGTTATCCCAGGTGTGGATAAATTCCCAGGATATGTCAGGGTCATGGCCACCGAGTTTTTTCAAGAAATTTAGTAGTCCATGAACCACCAAGATTTCTTTGACCATAAGGTCCAACTCCAACTGGTCGGGCTCAAGTAGTGCCATTGTTCTCCACATAATAGAGAGGCCCTTGTGCCACCACCGCACAATCTCACTCGACTAAATGATTTTCTCTATAGTTTGACTTACTAAAAGCCTTCCTCCAATCACTCATTGTTATTTCATACTGATATGCATATACGAAACGCAACCGAACGCTTTGGTTGTCCTTTATCCAACTCTCAAACCTTGTGATATTAGATTTAACCACGCATATACGAAACACAGGGAGTGACAAATGATATATCAATTTATGCAGAATGAAATGGATATCAAATCAATGAAATGCAGTGCTGCTTGAGGGAGGGTAGATCCCCACCGCTTATGTGTAAAGTAATGCGAATACGCAAGTGAATAAATGTAAAATGTAAGATGATTCCGAACAATACAATTCTTACCTACATATATATAAAATAAGTACACTTGGAAAACATAGCCAACATGGCTATGTTTGTTATGTAGCATGACTCCCCTCCTCAAAAAGCTTTGTCCTCAAAGTTGGAAATGACTAGAAAATACTTTCAGATTCCCATGTTGCATCCTCTTCAGGTAAGTCTTGCCACTTGATGAGAAACTCTTGGATGTGATGAGATCTTAGTCTACGTGTTCTGGTTTGTAAAAATACTTCTGGTTGGAGATATATACACCCTTCTTCATCCAAAACTAGAAATTATGACTAAGATTGTACTTTTTGGCCAATCACCTTTTTGAGACATGAAACGTGAAACATTGGGTGTATGCGAGAAGATTGGGGTAACTCCAATTGGTATGCTACTTCCCCAATGTGATGCACGATTATGTAAGGACCATAAAATCATGGTGTCAACTTCTGACTAGATTTAATCTTTAATGATAACTGCTTGTAGGGTTGAAGACGTAGAAACATCATATCACCAATGTTGAATGCCCTTTCTAAGCGATGTATGTCATTTTGCTACTTCATGTGATTTTGTGCTTGTATCAAATTGTCCTTTATAATAGTAAGCATTGCTTGTCGTTGCTGCAACCAATCATCTACTTGGGCCACTTTGGAAGATCCTGGTACATAATCTACTACTGTTGGTGGCTTAGTTCCATACAATGCTTTGAAAGGAGACATCTTAGTGGAATAATGGTAGGACGTATTATAACACCATTCTGCCAACGAAAGCCATTGACTCCATTGATATTGTTTATCTTGTACAAAACATCTTAGGTAAATATTCAAACATTTGTTAACCACCTCTGTTTGACAATCTATTTGTGGATGGTATGCGGAATACATGTTTAATTTGGTACCACTAAATCAAAATAATTCTTTCAAAAAATTACTAGTAAAAATGGGATCTCTATCACTTACAATATTTTTGGGCATTCCGTGCAATTTAAAAATTGAATTTATAAATATCTTGGCCACTTTGCTTGTTGAGAATGGATGTTGTAAGGCTTGGAAATGAGCATATTTGGAAAGGCGATCAACTACCATGAAAATTACTGTTTTACCTTATGACTTAGGAAGTCCTTCAATAAAATACATGGAAATATGTTCCCACTGACGATATGGAATAGGTAATGGTTGAAGAAAACCTGGTGATTTAATTTTTTCCCCCTTATTGCATTGGAACACATCGCATTCTGCTACCCATTGCTTAACCTCTACTTTTAACCCTTTTCAACAAAAGTATTTTTTAACCCGCATGTAGGTTTTCAAAAAACTTGAATGTCCTGCTAATGGAGAAGCATGTGACTCCTCTAGAATCTGTGCTTTGATTGGTGAGTTGTGTGGGATGTAAATGCGACTCTTCTTACGTAATATTTGGTCATCATATGTGAAAAGAGGGTATTTAGAGAAACCCATAGATAATTCTTGAATTATTTGAGATGTTTCACTATTGGATAGCCATTCTTTTTGCAACTAAGACACCCACTACGAACATGGTCCTGAAATGGCATTAATAACTACTTCATATTCGTATTTTCTAGATAATGCATCAGCTTCCATATTTTCTTTACCTTTCTTATATTCAATTACAAAATCATATCCCAAAAATTTAGTCAACCACTTATTTTTTTCGGGATAATAAAACCTTTTTTCTAGAAAATGCTTGAGAATGTTGTGATCTTTTTTAATAATAAAATGACTATTGATTAAGTAATGCCTCCATTTTTCCACTACGTGTAGAATAGCCAACATTTCTTTTTCGTAGGTAGATTTACCCAAATTCTTCCCTAAAAGTTGTTTAATTTTAAATACCAATGGGTGACCATCCTGCATTAAAATTGCACCAATACCTATTCCTGAAGCATCGCATTCAATGACAAATGGTTTTTGAAAATCTGACGTCGCCAAAAATGGAGTCGTACACATTGCCTCCTTGAGAGCCTCGAAGGATTTGATAGCTACTTATGACCATTGAAAAGTATCCTTCTTGGTGAGAGCCGTGAGAGGACTCGTAATTTTACCATAGTTATGCATAAATTTGTGATAATTGTCAGTGAGACCCAAAAAACCATGAAGTTTCTTGATGGTTTTAGGCAAATACCACTCTTGTATTGTCTTAATATTATTGGGATCCACATTAAGACCTTTCTAAGATACTATATGTCCGAGGTACTCAACTTCTTGAACACAAAATAAGCATTTGGATCTTTTGACAAACAACTTTTCCTTGTGTAGGCTATGGAAGACTCTGCCCACATGTGATAAGTGATATTTCCAAGATTTACTATAGATGAGTATGTCATCGAAGAAGATGAGGATAAATTTATGAAGAAATGAATGAAATACCTGATTCATGAGGCTTTGGAAGGTAGATGGAGCATTAGTGAGACCAAAGGGCATGACCAAGAATTTATAATGACCCTCATGAGTTTGAAAGGCTATTTTAGGAATATCCTCTTCCCTAACTCGGATTTGGTGAAACCCTGAACGTAAGTCCAATTTGGTGAAGAATTTGGCACCATGTAACTCATCTAATAAATCATCAATGTCAGGAATAGGAAACTTATCTTTTATTGTGATTTTGTTGAGAGGACGAAAATCTGGACACATACGCCAAGAATTGTCTTTTCGATGAGCTAATACGACTGGTGAGGAATAAGGACTAGTACTATGACGAATGACACCATGGTCTAATAGTTCTTGGACAATATTCTCAATTTCTATTTTATGGGCTTGGGGATATCGATAAGGACGACCATTAGGTGGAAGACTTCCTGGCACAATATGGATAGCGTGGTCATGATATATTTTGGGGGTAGACCTTTGGGTTCTTGAAAAGCCTCCTCATAGTTAGCCACAATGTTTTGGAGATCTTCCTCTTTCATTTCTGGTATATCTTGTTCTAAATTTTCAATGCAATTGATTCGGGCTATGAATCCCCCACCATATTTTCTTAATACCTTTTCCATGCTATGTGAACTTACAAATTTTGATGGAGGTGTGGGTAGTCCTTAAAGATGAATGGTCCTCCCATTGGCTTACCATTCCACAAAGCGATGTTTGTGATTAAAACCCACAGTGGTTTCCAATTGTTCCATCCATGCAACGCCTAAAATAACTTCTGAATTTCCTAATTCCATAACAAAAAGAGGACCTTGCCAAGTATACATACCCATTTGTAAGGAAACTGAAGATGTCTTACCTAGACATTGAGAAATTTCCCTGCTTGTAGTTCTGACTTGAAACCAAACTTGACTAGAAGAGAAGACGTGCAAACCCAATGTCCTTGCAAGTTTTGCATCAATGAATTTGTGAGTACTTTCAAAATAAATTAATACTATCACCCTCTATTTCCAAATGAAACCTACCATCTTGATTGTATTGTGAGAGGATAACCCCATAAGAGCATGTACTAAAATAGTCATGGTATCCTCCTCAGCGACAACCTCCTCGTGTTCACTTTGGTCCTCAATTGGGAGATCCTCAGGTGCGCCGCACTCCTCTATTTCTTCTTCTTCCTTGTTTGCATATTCAATATGAAAGTTTTTTCATGGTGTACATGCTTGATATTTTAGATGATGAGTGCGATATTTGTAGGAGAAGTACCATGATGGTTGATCATTTCTATAAAAAGAGTTGTTGCGAAATTGAGGTCACCCATATAAATCACATCATGTGGATGGCCCTATGTGCACCGTTGTCTCTACCAAATTAGTAATCCTTATACACTCATCCAACTTGGATGGATTGTGTAGGTCCACTTCAACTTTAATATGTGCTTTTAATCCATTTCAAAAAGCCACTACCACCACGTTCGGTTGTATGTCTTGTGCATAGTGAAGCATACTGGTGAATTTTGAGATATAGTCCCCTACTGAACATGTTTGCTTAAGTGAAAAAAATCGTATTGTGTATGAACCTATGGAACCTTTGTCGAATCTGTGAATAAAGGCTTTCTTGAAATTATTCCAAAATAAGGCATGATGGGGGTCCTCACATTTGTACCATGTAAACCACTAATAAGCTTCGGTGCCGAATTTGGTTACTGCAAAAGGGACTTTGTCCTCTTCTTGGAATTTGTAGAATTCTAAGATGCCTTCCATTTTGGCAATCCACCCATGTGGATCCTGACCCTCAAAGGTAGGCATGTCACTGCATGGATAATTAACTCTATTAGGACCTCTTGGTTGGTAGTGAGAATTTTTTCTATCGTGTTCATCATTACTCCGCTATTGTTGGTTGTTTTTTTGGTAAGGTCTATTAGAACCCCTTTGTTGCTCCAATATTTTGTTTTTACCCCAATCCTCAACATTTTGGTGACCATTATGATTTAGATACTAACTCTTTTGACCTTTGTGTTGTGTATATTCGTCATGGCGGACTTCAGTACTCCAGTGATTGGTACTAAAATATTTTGTTGGGGTTGTTTCCTAGATGCATTGAAGCTTGCAGTAATAATCTTAAGATTGTTTATTAAATCTCTTAACACATCATCATTGATCATTGGATGATTTTTTTCTACTTGAGTGAGGTTTTCTTGTAAGGAGTCTAGAGAGGTATTGGATGCCATTGGGCATACCACTAGATGACTCAGATTATAACTATTAATTTTGAAAGGAGAAGGAGAATTTTTTGTACCTTGGCTTCGACGAGCTCTTCTTTATGGTGTACCATAAGCGCTTTCATTATGGTGTCTGCAACACATGTAAGCTGAAACTCCACGAACTAGTGACTATCTACCTTATGCGAAACCTTTGTTGTTCTAAGGTGTAATTAACATGTTGCTCGATTCAGAGTTCCACTGTGATAGATTAGATGTGAAAAACTCATTTTTAAGGATAGTGAATTTTAAATTTTGAGACACGAATCTGATATGCCTGGTGTAATACTTTGGATGTCTTTCTTTGGAACTCCTGATTCTACTGCGCATGATTCTGCTTCCTTGAGGCAATGAATAATACAAAACCTTCATAAATGCTACAAACATGCTATCTTTAATTCTCGATCGCTGCTTTGTAAAATGTAAACAAAAAAATAAAAACCGCCTACTCCAAGATCTCTGACTGCTAATACCACTTGCAACCAAACACTTTGGTTGTCCTTTATCCAACTCTCAGACCTTGTGATATTAGATCCAACCATGCATATATGAAATGCAAGTAGTAACAAATGATATATCAATTTATGCATAATGAAATAGATATCAAATCAATGAAATGCAGTGCCGCTCGAGGGAGGTCAGATCCTCGCCACTTACAGGTAAAGTAATACAAATACGCAAGTGAATAAATGTAAAATGTAAGATGATTTTGAATAATACAATTCTAACCTACATATATATAAAATAAGTACACTTGGAAAATATAGCCGACATAGTTATGTTTGTTATGTAGTAGAGCTCAGTCCGATCAACTTCATAGAATGATTTGGTTCGTAGTGTGAGCATGCACCAAAATCGAAGGCGGCCAAGGCGGTGGAAAAGGCTAGTTGGAGTAGTTAAAAGTTTATCAATGGTCTAGGTGTATCACTGGGAATCTACCATGTTTACAATAATTCTTCGATGATGAGCCATCAGGGCATCAAGTGCCACATCGATGTCCATAGCATGCATGGTGTTGACAGGATTATCATCACCCTCTGCATGGTTATCATCTTGGCACAAGGTGATAGTCCCTAGATGAATTATTTCACACACATGAAGAGGATCATATTTATGTCAGTGCCTTTCCTTTGCTATTTTTCCACGCACACCTTTCCAACAGATGTTGTTGGCATTGACATTAGGAAAATTATCTCTTAGTTGGCAATATAGGATAAGATTGCAATGGCTCTCTTGCCAAGAAAAACCAACCTTGGGAATAACAAGAATGACTCTTGGGTATGGGTACCTACCACCTTCTCTTTTGCAAGTGTAATTATATATATGCTACCTTGGAATTATAGTGTAATGGGGTCCATCAACGTGCCTCACATGGTGGGCCAAAAAGATCCTTGACGTCATGGTGCTAATCAGCATTGATAACTACAAGTTCATGGTAGGAATTAATGATGCACTCGGAAAGGTTCTCTTGCCATGTCAAAAAGGACTGGATAGTCAACCTAAAATTTACCATTGCATCTGCACCTGTACACATGTTCAATGCACTTGTTGCTCATCACCCTTAGGTGGGCAATGGATTCTTCAATGAGCGGCCCTACATTCCATGGTGGATTCAAGACCCCTTTCAAATAGATTATTGTGTTTAAGGAGTCACCTTCAACTATCAAGTGCTAGATATTGGATTCTATGGCCACTTGAATGCCTCAGAAAGTTGCCCGTGCCTCAGAAAAATTATTAGTTTAGACTGCAAGCCTTTTTGCATATGCTAAAATGAGTCTACCTCTGTCATCATGGATCACTCTTCCACAACTCGCATCATCGAAATTTCCCTTGGATGCACCATAAAAATTAAGCTTGAACCATCGAGGGGGAGAAGGAATCCATGAAATAAGGGATCTATCCATAGCAATCTGGGTATGACTAGAAACTACAAATGACAGGTTAGCAGAACGTGCCACTTGAATATTGAATAGGGATGAAGGACAATCATCATATGGAATGATATTGGCATTTTTATAGGTAAACATGACAACTCTTAGTGACACTAATTTTGGATCAAGGCACAAAAACCTGAAGGCTCTGTTGTTCCTTTCCATCCAAATCTACCACATAAAGTGAGAGAGGATGATCTACCACCAATACTTTAGGCAAGTGGAGTGAAAGGGGTTGGGCCATTGGATAATGAAATCATTGATAAACTGAGGAGCAACCAAAGAAATGGATACACTGGACAAGATCTAGGATAGGACAAGGTCAGAAAAGGGGCAATCTAGGAATAGTTGATTTACCTATTCCCATGTGGATTTGTAGAGGTGGCATCTATTGGGCAATATCATGCCACAGGTGATTAAATTATTGGTGGTCAAGAGTCTGTTTTTGGCTACTAACCAGTAAAATTGAGCTATTTTAGGAATAAGGTTTTGGATCCAGATGCTTTTGGAAGGGAACTAGTCATCTTTAGGTTCATTCAGCGACATGTAAGTTGAGTTGACTAAAAAATTCCCAAGCTTGTTGAGTTGCCAAAAGAGAGCATCGGGTGGCCTGGTGCTCGAAATCAATTGAGTTTGAAGGAGCTCAAATAGGTTAAGGTGAATAGAGTGGAGCTTCTATGAATCCAGGTCGATAGGAAGGTTAACCCAAAGGGGCATAATTGGTTCATGATTAATAAAATTTTGAACTTTGGGACCAAAAATCATATTAGTGATAGGCTTAAGGATACTTACAGACTGGTCATGAATCATGGATTGGATCGTAATCCTTGTATCTTCCCAGAATCTTATCCGTGATCCATCTTTGAGCTTCCATCGTCCACATTTTTTAATGATAGATCGAGTTTGGCACACCAATTTCCAGAAGGTAGACCCAAGAGGCATAAGGAAGTTGTCCATCAGAGAACCTTGATTGAGGTATTTGCTTTTAATAATATCAACCCATTGGGTTGGGTAGCTAATCACAACATTCCATACCTACTTTGAAATCATGGTCATATTCATTTGGTGAACTCTTCGAAGACCTAGTCCATCCCTGCACTTTGGAAGATAGACCTTATCCTATGTAAGGGAAAATCTGCTTTTATTCTCCCTTCTTGACCATAGAAATTTAGAATATTCTATTGAATTTGTTCCAATTTTTTGCATACAACAATCGGAGCTTGGAATAGGGATATGAAGTATATTGGCACACTCCAGATATAAGATTGGACTAATGTGAACTTCCTTGCACTACTGGGGAGGTCTCCTTTCCAGCCTGCAAGCTTCTTCATCACCCGTTGGATGACACTATCCCACATTCTCGTTGTTGGATGCCCTTGGAATAGAGGAATGCCAAGGTAAGTTTCAAGAAAGTCAAAAATGGCACATCCCAAGATCTGAGCTATTATTTCCTATCTATTGGCTGGAGTATTGATGAAATAAATGTTGCTCTTCAAATAATTGACTCTTTGCCCGACGACCCTCTCATAAGCCTCCAATATGGACTTAATGAATCTAGCTTCTGGGATACTAGAGAGGTTGGCTAGAATTGTGTCACCAACAAATTATTGATGGGATAATGGGGGAAGACTAGTTGAAGCCTTGATTCCTGATATACCACCCTCAGTGCATCCTGCATTAAGCGCCCTTCCTAGACTGTCTTCAAATGATGGTTATAATTAAAAGTGAGTGTATGCATTTTTACTTGATATCTATAAATTTATTTTAATAAATCTTTATCCTTTAAGAGAAAAATTTATTTATTTAGAGGAGGGTTATTTTAGTTGAGTTTATTAGACAAGCTTAATAATGTAAAGTTTTCATATTTTTTTTGTAGAATCAACTTTTTTAAGAATGTTAAAGTTTGGTTTGGATGTATGGTTTAAATACTAAAAAATATTTTTTGTAAAAATAATGATCAATTTTTTTCCCACTAAATTTTTTATGTTCCTTTAGAGCTAGAAATATAATTTTTTAAGGTAGTTAGTTTAAACCTAATGGTTCGAATATTGCAAGATTTCTTATTACTTTTCAATGAAATTAAAGATGATTACTATTTAAAAAAACTTAGAAGATTTGGATAATATTATTATTACGATTTTGATCTCTTATTGAGAATTTCGATATTAGTATTGGTCTCCCAATGAGTATTTTAATAAATACTGAGTATTTTAATAAATATGAGTCTATAGAAGATACAACTAAGATGCATTCATCACTAATATTTGAAACCTAAGTTTATATTTTATTTTCTTCTTTGTAAAACTAATTAAGCATGGAGATAGTTTGAACATGGTCTCATGCAAAATGTTATAGTTGTAAAAATAGTTGTGCATAGATCTCATGCAATGAAAAACATATTAAACAATGAAAGATTAAATTCTTTTTCGAAAATACATGGCTATTCAAATTTTGATAAGAAATTTAAATGAGTTCTTAAAAGGGAGTACAATGGTTTAAGGCACCCATTGAGACATTTTGGGATTACATGGAATTTCAAATTTGTCATGGATGAATGATTTAAAGAGTCAAAATAATTTCTATCATACAAACAATTAGAATTCGTGTGACAAATACCTTATATTTCTATAGATCTAGCTATATATCTACTAAGGGTTGATAGTTTCAACATAGTGGTCATGATGTCACAAGATCAAATACATAAGAACTAGTAATTAGGATGCACAAGACTACTAGCCATCACCATTATCATCCTCATAGTCATCATCTAAAAAAATTGAAGATTATTATTATTGTGTTTTTCAACAAATTTGAAGATTCATAGTATATTTCTAGCACAGTTTAATCTTGCATTGGTAGCTTTATTAAAAACTCCACAAGATGAAATGATATTGATTTGATTTGAAGTCATATTTCATCCATGATTTGAAACCAAATCTTCTATAATTATCTTCTTTATTGAAAATCCATCCAAGCCAATACTTCTATTTTTTAATTTTTTCTTACTATTAATAAATTTTGAGCCTCATGTTCTAATTTATTAACGGTTGCACAAATTACAAAAATTTGGTGATACATGATGGGTGATTTTGTGTTTGCAGTTGATGGAGTTTATCGATAAATGCAGATGGTGTCTAACTCCCATTCAAATATGATACCTAACTCCCATGCAAATCTGACACCTATCTCCCATGCAAATCTGGTGCTTAATTCCCATACAAATCTGGCACCTAACTCCCGTTCAAATTTTGTGCCTAACTCCTATGCAAATCTGGTGCCTAACTCCTATTCAAAATTTGGTGCCTAACTTCAAGCTTCAAGTACCTATCTTCCATTTTTTTGTTTGTATTTTTTAGTTGTAGTTTTCAATTTCGGGTTTCACAGTTCATAGTTTAGTTGTTTTTAGTTTGATTGTTTCTAGTTTGTAGTTTCGAATTTGGATGTTTCCAGTTTAGCTATTTCCAATTTGGTTGTTTCAAGTTTGACTACTTCTAGTTTTTCAATTTTTAGTTTGATTGTTCCAAGTTTGCAGTCTCCAGTTTCACATTTACCAGTGTGGATGCACAATTTTTAGTTTTGACCGATACCTGCACTTGAAAAAGTATTACAATTATTATTATTTAATCTTCCCCATCCATTAGCTGTCCAATTTTTTTTCAAAATGTAATTGTTTTAGATGTTACGCAACCTTGTAAATTTGGAATGCAAATATACATTTATTTTGTAGTTATTCTATAAATTTCATAAGCAACTATAAATATTGTAAAAAACTAAAATATTCTATGTAGTTTAATGTTGTAAATAACTAAAATATTTTGTGTAGTTTAGTGTCATAAATGAGGATTAATGCAGTAGTTTTAAATGTCATTAGAGGAAAATATTTTAAATGCCCTGCAAATCAGAAAGTGGGAAAATAAATATTGTAACACCCCTATAGGTCTAGAAAATAAGTGGGGGGAAAATAAGAAATCTAGAAAAATATAATGTCTATAAAAGAGATATTTTCAAATCTTCAAAAGGGGTTGACTCTATGACTTGCTAGCCTTGTAATACTATGGAAGATAATATAAACATTATTTGAATTGTAGTCTTTTTATTTTTAGTTTGGCTAGATTGCATGTGGCATTGAATCTTGGTTCACCAACCTTACTTGTTATAGTTTATTCATGATTTATTTTATGTCTTGTATTGCATTGTGTCTCTTATGGAGTTTTAGGTAGATCAATCAGCCCATTTGATTTTGGCATATCACCTCTATTTTTTATTTTATCTATTTGATTTACAGTCCCTTTTATTTTCCTTTCCCCTTTTTTCCAAATAGATAATAGTGTAGTTTTTTGTTTTATTTTTATTTCTCTGTCTGTTTTTCCAACAAGTAAGTGCAGTTGTTTTATTTTTATTTTACTGTGTAGTTTTTAGTTATACCTAGTTTTTATTTTAAGTGCAACTTTTATTTTATAGTTTTAGTTTTATTTAGTTTTTTATTTTATTTTATTTTTTGAGAGTTAGTTCTCTGTGAAGGTTTTTTCCTCTCAAGTAGTCCTATATGAGAGGGAGATTCTCATGTTGGTGTTGTACATGGGTGCAATGTAGGCATACATTTTCAGACATCAACAAGTTTGGCATGCCCGATGGGATAGATCTATGGTTTATTATGAAACATCTACACAAACTGTGTTTAAGCTGTAAAATAGTCAAGATTTGATGTTTTTCTTGGTTTTTATTTACTTATTGAAGCATTAAAAAAATCACATGGTGACTCTGTTGGTTAAAAGAACCAGATTATTAATCATAATTTTATGAGGGTGTGTCTACAAGAAGTAGTTCAAGAAAATGAAGGACTCAAGGTCAAATTTCTACACTACCTCCAACTAGCTCCTCTCCCTTTACTCAAGGGATCTACTGTTCTATTCCATTTATGGCTTAGCAACCACCTAGATTTTATCCAAATTTTAATCAGGGTTGTCCATTGACCCTAAAAACACATGATTATATTCTAGTATTAGATCTTAAGGCTCTGCCTTTTTATACTGGTGAAAATTTAGTCACTCTTGTGGAACATCTCCAAGGCATGGCAAATTTATGCTCAATGTATAATGTGATTGAAGACAACATGGCTATGAGGTTGTTGGCATATTATTTAAAGGGTAAAACCCTTCAATGGTTTAGAAGCCTTCTTGTTCACACCATTGCAAGTTGGGATGACTTGGTTGATAAGTTGATCAAGTAGTTTAAGGATAAAACAAATAGCTTATCACTTATGGAGCAATTAACTACCATCAAAAGAGCTCCCAATGAGCATATTATAGATTTTAATTTTAGATTTGAAAGGACTTGGGATAAAATACCCATGGAGGTAAGGCCACATGTACAATCTAATTTTTTGTATTTCTTGAGAGCTTTGAGTTCTGACATAGGTATGAGCATCCAAACTATGGAAATTAATACATTACCTAATGCATATGAAAAGACTGTTCAAGTTGAAAATTATTTAGTGCAGTTTGGTAGGATTTACCCTAGACCTCCTATGCCTCTATTTCCATATGTGACTATACCCATCCTATTATCCTATAAAGCTTCTACTAATATTTTAGCAGTTATTCCATTGCCAATTAATGAGAATGCATCCAAAACTTATTGTTAATTAAATGATCAAATAAAGGATCTACTAAATTTGGTCAGAAAAATGGATAACAAGCTCAAAAACGTAGATAAGCAGTAAAACTAAGCCTCCATAGAGGAATTTCTAGTCATACTATCCTCCATATCAGAATCATGCACACCCAGTTAGGCCTTTACAAGCATATTTCCTTGCTATTACCAACCCAAATCAGACCATAGTGCCCATGCAAAATAACTTAGCTAAGCAACAAATATGGTGCCATCCTTATTAGTTACCTCATGATCTAAATGGTTGTGCATATGAAAATAGTAGCAGTGCTTTAGTGGCACAGGATCCTAGCTATGATACAATGGAACATCAACAATATCAGCATCCTTCTAAAGCAACTCTTGATAGCATTTTGATGTATTGGTAAGAAAATGAGCATTGTATAGTAAATCATATAATGGGTAGTCAGCCTACAAATCAAGTATAGTCTAACTATAATACTAGGTCTAAAGAGGAGGCTATAATGAATTGTCCTTCTAAATCACAAGTAGCCAAGTTTCCTCAACCTCCAAGTACCAGTGTGACATAACAACCTACAATCACATTCAAGGATGCCCTAGTTTGGAAAAATCAACAAACTCAAATGCAACAATATAGTAGAACATTACAAAATATACCTACTTACCTAGTTTTTAAGAGGTCAAGAAATTATTGGACTACCAAACAAACACAAAAGGATTAGCCTATTAACTTGGTAGAACAAATGAAGAAGACTAGATTGCAAGTTTCTATGTGGGATGCTCTTGCACTTCCAAGACAAATAGATCTCAATGAAACTTTGAGACATGTATCTTCAACACCTAAAGAGACTAAAATACTATTCAAAAGACTACAAATATGATGTAAATAGATTCTAATGAGGTATACACACAAACCACACCTCCTATTCTTGATACTAAGCTTGATGAGTGGGCAAATGGGTTATATGGATTTTATCCATATGATAATCTTCAAGAGGTAGGCATGGGAATATATTGTATCTTGGAGGAGAAGAACACGATTCCATAGGTCATGAAAATAGAACAACAAACTAAAGGTGTATGGAAGCTAAATTTTGATGCAGATAGATGTGAGCAAGGTGTTGATACAAGTGTTGTTTTGACCTCTCATTTTTAGGAAAAATTTCTTCATCCCTTCAACCTCTAGTTCAACTGTACTAACAACATGGCAGAGTATGAAGCTCTAATCTATGGACTCCTACAGGTAGAGAAAAGAGGTGTGAAACTATTACAGGTTTTTGGTGGTTAAAAATTGGTAGTTCAACAAGTCAAAGGTCAGTCTGTTGTTAAGAATAAGCTTTTGGAAGAATACAAACATAGAGTGCTAGACATACTTCAAGGATTTTATGCCTTGAATATCCAAACAGTCCATTGGAAGAGTAATCAAGAAATCGATATGATAACAATTATGGAGGCACAATATGAGTTACCTATTGTTTTATTGTGTAAGAACAACAAAATATACCTTGTTCTCCCATAAAATCTTATGAAATGAAATCTCTTTCAAATTTGGGGTTGGTTAGAGCAAGGGCTTCAAAAATAGTAAGGTTAGGATGTTATAGTTTTAGTTCCCTTTTATATTGTGTTGCCTAAGTATCTTGAGACACCTCTTGCTTCTTGTGAAGTATGTTTTATTTTATTTTATTTTATGTTGGCTATTTTTAGTTTTGTGATATTTTTCAGTTTTGTACAAATTTTTATGTTATTTTTAGTTTTGTGCAGTTTTCTCTCTGTTTAGTTTTGTGGAGTTTTCTGTTTTCAATTTTGTGCAGTTTTATGTTTTGTTTAGTTTTGTGTAATTTTCTATTCTATTCAGTTTTGTGCAATTTTTTGTTCTGTTGCAAGGATTATTTCCAATAGTTCTACCTTATAAAGCAAATATAGAATTAATTCTTTGTGAAAATATAAATATGATCAATGACTATGTGCCTAATGGATGCTAAAGCTGTCTATTCTTTTGGGTTCATTGCACATTGTAGGTATGTGTCCCCTATGAGTCATCAAACTATTAATAAATTTTGAGCCTCATACTCTAATTTATTAATTTTTGCACCAATTACAAAAATTCGGTGATACATGATAGATGAGTTTGTATTTATAGCTGATGGATTTGATCGATACACGTAGATGGTGTCTAAATCCCATTTAAATATGGTTCCTAACTCTTGTGCAAATTTGGTGCCTATCTCCCATGCAAATCTGGTGCCTAAATCTTAGACTTATTCAAGTTTCTGCCTAACTCCTATGTAAATATGGTGCCTAAATCCCTTTTAAATCTGATGCCTAACTTCCATTTAAATTTGGTGCTTAAATCCCATGCAAATCTAGTGTCTAACTCTTATGTAAATTTGGCACCTATCTCCCATGCAAATTTTGTGTCTAACTCCCATGCAAATATGATACCTAACTCTCATGCAAATTTGTTGCCTAACTCTTGTTCAAATTTGGTGCCTAACTCCCGTTCAAATCTGGTGCCTAACTCCTATTCAAAATTTGGTGTCTAACTCCCAGCTTCAAGTACCTATCTTTCATTTTTCTGTTTGTATTTTCCAGTTGTAGTTTCCAAATTTTGGTTTATAGTTCATAGTTTAGTTATTTCTAGTTTGATTGTTTCTAGTTTGCAATTTCTAGTTTAGCTATTTCCAGTTTCTTGTTTCCAATTTGGCTATTTCCAATTTGGTTGTTTCTAGTTTGACTGCTTCTAGTTTGAAAAATTTTAGTTTGACTTTTTCCAATTTGCAGATATCAATTTCATGTTTAACAGTGTGGGTGCATAGTTTCCAGTTTTGACCGGTGCATACACTTGGAAAAGTATTACAATTATTATTATTTAATATTCCCCATATATGAGTTGTCCAATTTATTTTCAAAATGTAACTGTTTTAGACATTACGTAGTCTTGTAAACCTGGAATGCAGATATAAATTTATTTTGATTTTTTTTTCTAAATGTCATAAACAACTATAAATGTTGTAAACAACTAAAATATTTTGTGCAGTCTAGTGTTGTAAATATTGTAAACAAATGAAATATTTTGTGCAATTTAGTACTATAAATGAGGACTAATGCAGGGGTTTTAAATACCAAAAGGGGAAAATATTGTAATGACCTCGTAGATTAGAAAGTGGGCAAATAAATATTGTAATAGACCTGCAAATCTAGAAAATGAGTGAAGGGAAAATGAAAAGGCTGGAAAAAAATCTCTTGTCTATAAAAAATATTTTTTCAAATCTTCAAAGAGGGTTGACTCTATGACTTTTTGGACTTGTAATACTATGGAAATTAATATAAAAATTGTTTGAACTATAGTCTTTGTATTTTTAGTTTGGTTGGATTGCATGTGGCATTGGCCCTTGGTTCACCAACCTTACCTGTTGCAGTTTATTCATGATTTATTTTATATCATTGTGTCTCTTATGGAGTTTTAGGTAGATCAATCAACCCATTTGATTTTTGCATATCGCCTTTATTTTTTTTTATTTTATATATATAATTTGCAGTCCCTTTTATTTTCCTTTCCCCTTTTTCCCGATGAGTTAACAGTGCAATTTTTTGTTTTATTTTATTTCTCTATGTATGTTTTTTCTAGAAAGTAAGTGCAGTTGTTTTATTTTTATTTTTAGTATGCATTTTTTAGTTATACCCAGTTTTTATTTTAAGTGCAGCTTTTATTTTACATTTTTAGTTTTATTTAGTTTTTTTTTTAGTTTTATTTTTTGAGAGTCGGATCTCTCCAAAAAAAATTTCCTCTCAGCTAGTCTCACACAAGAGGGATATTCCCATGTTGTTGTTGTACACGGGTGCAATGTAGGTGTACATTTTTAAACATCAACACTTATAACACTAGCTAAATATCATATAATAGAGATGCGTAGAGAAAGGTATTATTTAGAAGGTTAGGGATCCTAAATCAACTACATATAGATCACATCGAATGAAAATCATATTTTTGATAAGATAAATTTGAATCTTTTTTATAAAATATATGGAACCATAAAATTTTATAGGAAACTATCAATGGGTGCTCAAAAAGGTGCCTAAAAGTTTACAATACTTTGTGTTCAATAAGGTGTTGAATGTTTAAACTAACCAAAGAGATTTCTATCATGCAAAAAATTAGAATTCTACATTTTAGGGTTATATGGCATTTTAAGTTTGGTCAATATTTCCTGCAACTTTATTTGCATTTTAAATTTGACTTAAATCCTAATACACTAAAAGGTTTTATAAAAATACTTAACAAAAATGTTATTAGGAAGGTTCTAAATTTCTCTATCAATTTCTCTAAAACTTCTTAAAATTCTAATAGAATTATGCATTGCTCTTAGTGGGTAAAGAGAGTATTTTAATCCCTCTATTCCAAATAATGAAAAAATTTGTTATGTTAACGTGTTGTCAAACTATAGATCTATTGCACTAGTCTAAAATTTCTAGTTGGAATAGAGTCATTTTTACTAAAGAAGACTCAAGTTAAGGTCTCATTAGGCATGAAATCCTAGGATCACATTATAAACTAAAATTTATGGTAACTTATTGAAAATATATAGCTACAATATCTATTTATGGGTAACTTATTTGATTAGGTGATATTTGGATTATCTCTCACAACCATGGTATATGTTTTATGTTAAATTCAACCAATACTTACTCTTGAGCACATTTGTTGGGATACATTACAAGGCCATATCTATTAAGAGCCACTACAAGGCCCCATATTTGGTTCATTAACTATTGTGGCTTTTGTTGATGTATAGCATAACATGATGTTTCTAATGGCATATGCAACAACCATACTTACATATACTAATTGGATCTATTACACTCAATAAATTGATAATTATACATATAGTACTTGGAAGGATTTGGATTAGAATATTTGTATTGTAAGATTATATTTTAACCTTACAAACTCATGTAATTTAAAATTATATATTATACATTATTTATATAATAAATATTACAGATAATATGTGTATTACAATTTTATTTTAATCCATAATTATGGGGGAGTAAGGACTTCTTTATATTACCTACTATCATATATTATGAGTAATAGCATTATTGAGTATCATTATCTATTTAGTTATCTCTTCCTTTCCTTTCCTCCTTAGATAAAATTATTTTTTTCCTTATGTTTAAATGCCTCAATATGTTACTCACATAACCAATATAATATTTTTCCAATAAAATATGGAGTTCATATCAACTAGGAGGGCTATTATAGTCCTTGGAACAAAGATCAATATAAATTATGCTTTAAGAAAATCTAAGTCAATGTGGATAAGGATTTATCTATAAGGATCATAGATTCAAATCAATTTTTGAAAGGCTTTTGCAATATGCTATGCAACTATTGATGTGAAGAAAGATCTTATTATAAATGATAGTTTTATGTAGATCTTGAATGTAGGATATAAAAATTATATATTGACCATAATTATAGATATTAATGCTAAATATTAAATTACCTATGGTAAATTAGGCACATCATCAACCAATGTTCCAATCCTAAGGTGAACCTTGACATTTTATCTAATGGCATTGGCTCAATCAGTTAGATTCCTCAATTTTAAAGGAGACCCAAGTTTAAATCTTGGTAAGTGATATAGGTGTAGTTTCCAAGCTATTGTAATACCACTATATGGTAATGATGTAATATATATGGGGTCTTTTTCAATCCCACGTAATCTATTGAAAAATAAAATAGTAGATATTAAATTATTCTAGGTAGTTTCTTTGTTAACTAGTTCTTACATGAAGTAGTGAAGCATATACGTTGTCTTTCAAAATATTTTAATCAAATAGATTTTACCCATGTTACTTATGACTATATTTATGTAGTGGATTGGTTGGCTAATTTGGGACTCTCCTAAGAGTGATGTAAATAAATTAACTGACAAGGTTCCAAATAAAAGGATCTCTTATAATTTATTCTTAACCTCATTGCTATAGATACAACAATTAATTATTTTTTCTAAAAATAATTTTAAAATAATGAACATTTTATCATTTTCATTTCATTCAAATAAGACTTTATGTAATTTTATATATTAGTAAGAAATAAAATTCTTATTTATCTTTTCTTTCTTGGTACTATTTAAAAAATATAAATAAGTGATTAGTATGTGATGAAAAGTATGGTTTGAAAGACACAAACATACATACACAAAATAGTGGAATCTATGCTAGTTTTCTGTTTAAAAAAAATGAGAATAATAAATGTAAAGCAAGTGACTGAGAAAAATACAAAACAATTGAACAAGAAAATTGACCCAATATAAAAGTAAAAATATTAAAAGCAAATACGAAATAATGATATATGTACTAACCTTTCATGAAGTTTGATGATGCTTGAAGACTTTATTTACTTTTTTTTCTTGATGCTTCTTCCTTGACGATCCTTGATGATACTTGATGATGGATTGAGACCCTTCTTTTATTAGTGGTCCTAAATATGATTTTGAAGTAGGAAATATTATTATAGATGAATACAACTTGGGGTAAAATGAGATCAATCTATTCTTTGATTATCCAAAAAATAATATTAATAGGTCACTTATTTCCTCCCTTAGTGTCGTAGGATAAATGGAGAAGAGATATCTAGAAAATGATGGATTTTGATTGAAGAGGCATTCTGTATGAAGAAAGAATTTTACCTACTATGAACTATCTAACTACCTCATACCAAAATTGGATGGAATTATTTAGAGAATACTATTTTAGATATAGTATTTATACCCATTTATTTATTGTATTCAAACTCACAAGAGCACTAGATGAGAGGAGGAACACACATTGACTCAAATGTAAAAATAGTAATTAGATTAGGATAATTCTAATTTGACCTAAAAAGATGATATTAAAGATTGACTTGAATCTATGGAGTGATTAAGGCAAGAGAATGGGTACTTGAAAATTGGTGAGAGCAGATATTTTTGGAAGTGAGAGTGTCACCTATTGAAAATAGTTTTACTTAATAAGATATGAACACTCTTGATAGAATAAATTATTCTAATAAAATTAGGTGAACAAGGGCATTTGCATAATCAATTTATTGATCATGGATATTTCTAATTGGTCCTAGTTTAGAGAAAAAATAGTTTCTATCCTAAGGCTTGGTCAAGGTAATTAAATCCTAATGGGTCAACTAATATTTTGTATGTCAAGGACTACCTACCCTTTCCTAGGAACTATTAATCAAGATGAGTAAGCAGCCTACTTTCTTGATTTTGGAGTTTGACATTGGATTTAAGATTTAGAATTTTCTACTATATACAAAGGTATATGATCATGACTCTTTATATATCCTAGTTTAGAAAAAAATATCGTTTTATTTAAAAAAACATTATCACTGAGGAAAAAGGCCAATCCTATTAGGAGTCCCAAAAATAAGAATCAAAGTATAAAAATGCTAAATATCATGGTGTTTGTAACATTAACATCTATAAATTATATATATGGTACTCCTATTATATATCTTATAACTTACACACATGCATGCAAAAACATACACACACAACACACACCAAAAACAAAAATAGTAGAGTTTATGCTAGTGTTCTATGTAAAACAATTGAGAATAAATGTAGAGTAATCAACCAATATTGACCCAATATATAATTAAAGTGACCATAAATGGTCTATACTTTCCTCCTGCTTTTCATATAGAACACATTAAAGTGTCCCAAGAGATGGTCTATACTCTCCTCTTGCTTTTTACATAGAACACATTATGAGGGGTCATGAAAACCCCTTTTCATAAGGTTATTCTAGGAAAAATTCTTTTATGACTTGCTATCCAAATAAGCATTTTCACTCTAAGAATGCTTGGGTTCTACCAAATATCTTTCCATATTCTTTCAGTATTCCTATATTATTGGTTCTTTACATTATATTCAATTATTATTTTGTATTCTCCTAAGCTATTCAACTCCCATATTAGCTTATGCTCGACTCCCATTGGAATAATCATTATTAATATCATTCTACTAAACTATATCCTCGTTTCAATGCCTTGTATACTTGTAAAAAAACTTCTTTAAATTTGTATCTTCCTTCCTAATACATGTACATAATATTTAAAACTCTATCACCATATTTATATTAATGTAATCTCATCCATGGTTTCAAAATTATATCTAGATTGAACAATTTTTTATCACACCAAGTATCCATCCAAATAAATATTTTTTATCCAATTCCTACCACCCATGTTAAACCTTTAATCACTAGATCAATTATTTTTTAAAATCGTTCCATAAAGCAGAACCATATGGTATTGAGAATGTAACAAATATCAAGATTGGGTCATTGGATTCAATGTACTTAGAAGAATTTTTATCCATTGTCTTTGACTCTCTTTGTACAATCTCTAAATTACTTTCTCCCTAACAACTAAGTTTACATATGCAAGAACTCTTAAACTGAGACCTCCCCTACTTTTATCATCACACAACTTGATTAATTTCACAAAAGAAAAACTCTTGTCATCATGTAATCCTAATCATTAAAATGACTACATAATATAGATAGAACTTTTTTTTTATCTATTTTGGCATAGTATACAAGAACATATAATATGTTGGAATGGTTTGTAAGATTGATTTAATAAGTTGCACTCTTCTTGCTAATAATTTTTATCCACCTTTCCAAGTTGGTAGTTTTTCCTAAAATTTACTTTTAACTAGATTCTATAATTCCATTCTCATTCTTCCCTTAAATAAGGGTATCCTAAGATAAGTTGTTGGTAAATTTACCTCCTCCATTTAAAGTAACTTGCATATCCCTGCCTTGATTCTAGTTGGAGTATTTGGGAAGTAAATTTTATATTTTGTCCTTTTAACTTTTTGCCTCGATGCTCTTTCATATTTCTTTAATAAGTTATTCAAAGCTTTGGTCTCGTTTATCCCCATCCTCCCAAAAATGCATGTATCATTTATAAACTATTGATGGGTGATGTTGTCGATGTTATTACTAGCCTTAAGTCCACTTATTAGCCCATGTTTATTAGACTTATTCAAGTTTCTACCCAATACATCTTCCATAATAATGAACAAATATGGTGATATAGGATCTCCCTTTTTAAGAACCCTCTTATCTTTAAATTATTTTGTTACTAACACATTGACAAGCATTAAATATGATATTGTAGAGACATAAGCCTTAATTCATCTAACCCATTTCTTCCCAAGTTTAAACTTTTCTAATACTACAAAAAAAAGAATCATTTAACTCTATCATCAACTTTACTCTTATCTAGTTTAAATATAAATGCTCTATTTTCTTGAAGTTGTTGAATGCATAACTTCATGAGCTACTATTATCCCATTCAAAATATGTCTAGCTTTCATGAATCCTCCTTGCTCTTCTAAATAGTTTTTGTCTAATAGTTGTATTAACTAATTTGAAAACAGTTTGGAGACTACATTTTATGCCATATTACATGGGTTCATGGGCCTAAATAAATCATGTATATATTTTCCTACTTCCAAAAATAATTATGCATCCTTATTTTTGGAATTAGGGTAAGATATGTTGCATTTATTTTGTAAGGAATGTGCTATTTTACCCTAGATTGTTCTGCTACCACAAAAAAATAATCCTTCACTATATCCTAATTATGTTCATAGAATGTTATAGAGAGCCCATCCAGAACTAGGTATTTATCCTTTTCAATAAGAGAAAAGAGCTAAATGAACTTCTTCTAGAGTAATAGGCTCCATCAGTTTCCTATTGTCTTCATTTGTTATAATTGAAGGTACTTCTTGTAGTAGTTTATCAATAAGAACTTAAAACTCCCTCAATATTAGAATATTTTTGTAAAAAAACTTGTCTTATTTTTTATTTTACTCTAGTTTTCAATGCAAACTCATATAAATTTAATTCTACTAATTTTGGATGCTAATTTTTGTATATTGCCATCCTATGAAAAGATTGTATTTTTATATCCTTTTAACCAAGTATATCTCAATTTTTTTCTCCAAAATTTCTCTTCCTTTCTCAAAATATTATGATATTCACTAATAAAATCTCTTTCCTCTGATCTTGGATTATTATGCTCATCTTTTTAAAATTTTGAAAGTTTCTCTTTTTGTTCTTCTTTCTTCTCAAAAATATTTCCATAAATGTTATTCTTCAATTTTCTTAATCTAGATATCATTGATTTAATTTGTTTTGAAAGTGTGTATAGCCTATTGTTTCCTAAATAATTCCATGTTTGCGCTATCATATTGATAAATTTAGGATGACATTTTGATATCTACTCATATTTAATATATATATATATATTAATTCACTTATTACCAATTTAAATCTTATTGGCTAGTGATCTAAACCAATCATTTTCAAGGTATTAGTTGATATAATATCCCAATTATGTTAATAAAATGTTATAGAATCCTTCACTATATCCCAATTATGTTGATAAAATGTTATAGAGAGCCCATTTGGACCTATGGATTTATCTTTATTATAAAGAGAAAAGAGCTAAATAAACTTCTTATAGAGTAATAGGCTCCATTAGTTTCCTATTATCTTTATTTGTTACAACTAAAGGTACTTCTTGTAGTAGTTTATCATTAAAACTTTAAACCCCTCGATCATAGAATATTTTGGTAAAAATACTTGCATTATTTTTTATTTCACTCTAGTTTTCAATCCAATATTCTATTAATTTAATTCTACTAATTTTGGATGCTAATTTATGTACTATTTCCATCCTATAAAAAAATAGATGTATTTTTATACCATTTTAACTAAATCTGTCTTGCTTTTATTCTCCCAAATTTCTCTTTCTTACTCAAAATATTATGATATTCGCTAAGAAAATCCCTTTCCTCAAATCTTGGATTATTATGCTCATCTTTTTAGAATTTTCAATGTTTCTATTTTTGTTCTTTTTTCTTCTCAATTTTATTTTCAAAAGTGTTTTTCTTCCATTTTTTAAATCTAGCTATCATTGATTTAATTTTTTTTGGAAGTGTATATAACTTATTGTTTTATAAAGAATTCCATATTTGCGCTATCATATGAATAAATTAAGGATAATATTATGACATCTACCAAACCACCTTTTCAAACCTCAGTCTACCACAAGTGAAAGAAAAAAAAGGGAGGAGACTGAGGAAGAAAAGAAGGTAACAATAGAATGGGAAGCAACTAAAAAGATATTAGGCAAAAATAAAGAAAGTGGAAAATATTTTATTCTATTGGATATAAACCCTAGGATGATGAGACAAACATGATAGAACTTGATGAGGTTGTGCAAAATGCGGCAATACCTAACCTATTCTAGGATGCATCAAAGCTTATTTCCATGGGATATAGCATTAAGAAGCTCTATATTATGATGACTATTGAGGATGGTCTTGTGTTTGTTGATAATCTTATTAAGGTCTACCTTATAGTTGAACCTAGAAATGAACACATTCAGAGTTGTGATTTTGTTTCATTTAACAAAATCTAAATGACACAGCAAGTTTATTTTTGAAGGGGTAAAATTTTCTCTTGTGTAAATAGTTGTTCATTCATCCTAGTACGAAAAGTTGTTCATTTTTAATTTTGTTGAAAAAAATATTTTTTAAATAGAATAAGTGTGAGGAGTAATTTAGAAATATATAAACAAATTCATCTATACATAATTACAATAATATTTAATTAATCAAATATTTAAGAAACAATATGTGTGTGTGTGTGTTTCTTGATAATACTTAAAGTATTTTTTCCTCGAAAAATATTTATAAAATTCATTTCTGAGTTTGAAAAATTACAATGCTAAGGGTATGAAGTACCTCAAAAATTTAAGAAATGATAGGAGTATTGGCCTTCCTATTGTAATATGTCATAGTCAACATAAAATCTAGAAATAAAAACTCCCTTTGGAAATCAATAATATATTCCTAATCAATCACAATTCTTGAATCACTCTTACTTGAGTACTAAAACGACTCAAGTTTTAATTCTGCAAAACTTAATTTTACCAACTGCACTTCTAGTGGTTTCCACTTTATATTTATTGCCTTATTCTTGTTTCTTTTGCACCAAAGATTATAATTCCATTTGATGACTTGACTCCATATATCAAGGCTCTCTGCTTCAAAATTAGCAATTAAATGAGTTGATATGTTAGGTTAGACTTCTTTATCACTAAAAAAATCATATTTATCATTTCCTTTAAATATTCTTCTATTCCTTTTCAATCATACAATCCAAAGAATTGTATATTTTGATATATCCTCGTTTGTTTACAAATCTAGACTTTTAAAAGTGCTCTACCTTTGCTTTAATAATTTTTCAATTCGACCATTCATCACCATGAATTTACAAAACAAATTAAAATTCCATTGTCATAGTTTTTAAACTATTGAGTAGTTTCCCACAAGATGGTCTATACTCTTCTCCTTTTTACATAGAACACATTGTGAGGGGTCATGAAAACCCCTTTCATAAGGTAATCCTATGAAAAAATTATTTTATGACTTGCTAGACAAACAAGCATTTTAACTTTAAGAATGCTTGGTCTATGCTAAATATCTTTTCATATTCATGTAGTATTCCTATTTTATTGGTGCTTTACATTATATTCACTTCTTATTTTGTATTATCCTAAGCTATTCAACTCTCATATTGGCTTATCCTCAACTCCCATTGGAATAATCATTGTTATTATCATTCTACTCAACTACCTCCTAGTTTCAATGTCTTGTATACTTGTAAAAAAACTTATTGCATTTGTATCTTCCTTTCTAATCCATGTACATAATTTTTAAAACCCTATCAATATATATCTTAAAGTAATATCATCCATGGTTTCAAAATTATATCTAGATTGAACATTTTACTATCACACCAAGTATTCATCCAAAAAGAATTGTTTTATCCAATTTCCACCACCCATATTAAACCTTTAATCACTAGATCAATTATTTTTTAAAATCGTTGAACCATCACGTAGTGAGAATGTATCAAATATTAATCTTAGATCATTGGGTTGGGTTCAATGTACTTAGAATAATTCTTACCCATTGTCTTTGACTCTCTTTGTACAATCTCTAAATTACTTTCTCCCTAACAACTAAGTTTACATATGCAAGAACTCTTAAACTAAGACCTCCCCTAATATTATCATCACACTACTTGATCCATTTCACCAAATGAAAATTCCTTTCATAATGTAATCCTCTGACTATAAAAATGATTACATTATATAGCTAGGTTATATTTTTTTCCCTTCTTTTTGTTTCTTTTATACCCAACATTATAATTCTATTTGATGACTTGACTCCATATATCAAGGCTCTCTACTTCAAGATTACACTAGTACCCAAAAAAATTATTCTTTCTCTTAATACCCTTCTTTACTAATATTCATTATTTATTTACTTTCCTCCATCTTGAGAGTCATATTATTATTCAATAATTTTTTTCCAATATCTTTTAAATATACTAAAAAAACATTCAATTGAAACTAGCTAATGATGTTTCAAAAATTTATATGTAAAATTAAATAGTGTATACTAAACATGGAAAGCATGTTATTTTAGAAAGGAGATTTCAATCTGATGGAACTGAAAGGGAAAGCTCTATTCAAACTTCAAATATTATAATTTAATTTTTATCAGGCAATATAAAACTTTTGACAACAAAATCAAATCAAATACCCATTGGAACATATAGAAACTTATTACTCAATGTCCGTTACTACATTATTCATCCGAACCATTGGAATATGTCCAACAAAATCCACAACCACTGCATATTTCATAATATTGTCTATAAATGTTCCATAAAGTTCACTCCCATCTTGGAGTAAAGAAGATCTCGCAATTTACGGGTGAATGTAGGTCTACAACCCACCAACAAAATATAAAAATGAAAGTACTACATAAAACAAAGCGTTCTTAAATATGGTAAACCTGCTACTTGTCTACTATAGGTGATATGAATCCCCATCCTACAAGAGACAAATAGAAAAGTACATTGTCTAGTCCACCTCCTCAATCTTGGGACCAGGACCACTTGCACCATCAAATGCATCAGCATCAGGGAACCCAGCTCCAGTTTCTCCTCCTTGATACATTTTAGCGATGATGGGATTGCAGATTGATTCAAGCTCTTTCAACTTGTCACCAAACTCTTCCTTCTCTGCCAATTGATTCCCATCCAACCACTTCATGACCTCATCCACAGCATCCTCGATGTTTTTCTTGTCAGACGGGTCCAACTTTCCTGCAATTTTATCGTCTCTGATGGTGTTTTTCATATTGTATGCATAATTTTCCAACTAGTTCTTCGATTCAACTTTTTCCTTCCATTCCTCATCCTCAGCCTTGTATTTCTCTGCTTCCTGGACCATCTTCTCTATTTCATCTTTGCTCAGTTTGCCATTGTCATTAGTGATGGTGATCTTGTTCTTCTGCCCTGTTGACTTATCCTCGGCGGACACATTCAAAATGCCGTTAGCATCAATATCAAAGCATACAGAGATTTGGGGCACGCCCCTTGGTGCAGGGGGAATTCCAGAAAGTTCGAATTTGCCCAACAGGTTATTGTCTCTAGTTAGTTCTAGCCCTTTCCCCTTCAAAAACTTGGATCAGCACACCAGGCTGATTATCAGCATATGTAGAAAAGACCTGCTCCTTCTTGGTGGGAACGGTCGTGTTCCGTGGAATCAAAACAGTCATTACTCCTCCTGCAGTTTCCAATCCCAGAGACAATGGAGTAACATCAAGCAGCAGCAAATCTTGCACCTTCTCGTTTCCTTCGCCGCTTAAAATTGCTGCCTGCACAGCAGCACCATAAGCAACTGCTTCGTCAGGGTTGATGCTCTTGCACAGCTCCTTCCCATTGAAGAAATCCTGCAACAGTTGTTGTACTTTTGGGATTCGGATTGACCCCCCAACAAGGACAACATAATGGACAGACCTCTTATCCATTTTCGCATCTCTCAAACATTTCTCGACAGGCACCATGCATTTTCTAAAGAGATCCATGTTCAGTTCTTCAAACCTGGCCCTAGTGATACTAGAATAAAAGTCAATCCCTTCATACAAGGAATCAATCTCAATAGTGGTCTGAGCAGTCGACGAGAGTGTCCTCTTTGCTCTCTCACATGCTGTGCGCAACCTCCTGAGGGCTCTGGCACTGTCAGTGATGTCTTTCTTGTATTTTCTCTTGAACTCTTGTGTGAAATGATTAACCAACCGATTGTCAAAGTCCTCGCCACCCAAATGGGTGTCTCCTGAAGTTGCTTTAACTTCGAAAATACCCTCTTCAATGGCTAGCAGAGATACATCAAATGTGCCACCACCAAGGTCAAAAATCAAAATGTTCTTCTCACCAACAGAGCTGGACTTCTTGTCAAGACCATAGGCAATGGCAGCAGCTGTTGGTTCGTTAATTATTCTCATTACATTTAAGCCTGAAATGACACCGGCATCTTTTTTAGCCTGCCTTTGAGAGTCATTGAAATAAGCAGGTACTGTAATCACAGCATTCTTGACCGTGCTTCCAAGATAAGCCTCAGCAATGCCCTTCATCTTAGCGAGAACCATAGAGGAAATCTCCTCTGCAGCAAATTGCTTAACCTCTCCTTTGTATGTAACACAAATCATCGGCTTTTCTCCAGATCCGGCAACAATCTTGAAAGGCCACAGCTTCATGTCATTTTGCACTGTTGGGTCTGAGTATTTTCTTCCAATTAATCGCTTTGCATCTGTAAGATGCCAAAAAAAAAAAAACATTACATCTCATCACAAAGTGATCCCAATAAATACACATAGTGCATGATACACACCAAAACCGAATGCAAAACCCAAACAAAATTCCGATTACAGATCATGATCTCAATATAATCCAAGATACTTATTAAAAAATAACTGGATTGTCAATCTTCCTTTTCCCTCACATCGTGAAATGTGAAGCTAGAATTACTTTAAAACAAAACTAGAATGCCAATTCTAAACATTTGCAGATTAAATCATCAATCATGCCATCAATGCAATGCCGAATGTATGATTGCCAAAGGCCACCGCATTTCGTAAACAAAAACGTGAGATCAGGAAGACAGAAAGAGACAGATTGATGACACTACACACCAAATGCAATTCGTGACGCCAATCAGAGAAATATCAATTTCCAAGCACGCACACATGAAAAGACACTATTCCAACAAAGAAATTATCATATCAATTTCTGCATAACAGACCGGACTCAGAATATAAATTTCAAAAGAAAGCAATTGGGCTAACATATTATTCAAGGCGTAACTGACCGAAAACAGTATTGGTGGGATTCATGGCAACTTGATTCTGGGCGGCATCTCCGATAAGACGCTCTGTATCTGTGAAGGCCACATAGGAAGGCGTGGTTCGATTTCCCTGGTCGTTGGCGATAATCTCGACTCGATCATGTTGCCACACCGCCACGCACGAGTATGTTGTTCCCAGATCGATCCCCACCGCAGCCATTCTCCTCTATTCTCTTTTTATTCTTCCAAGTCGAAATGCAATTACTGGAATGGAATCCTTAATTCTTGACGAGGAACGGAGAAGAGATGATATCGAAGCGGAAGTAAATTGTGAAGTGACTCGAGAATCCTACACTACATATAGCCCTAGTCTTCTCCAAAATTTCTAACAAAAACTAGGCCGACAGCCAGCCCTTCTAGAACTTTCTAGAACATTCGAAGAGCAAGGCAGAATCGTTTCTATAGAAGTTGGCGGACAGTACAAGAATGATTTCCTCGAACATGGACAGTGAGGCTTCAAACCTAGCCTTTTTATTGTCAATGGCCGGTTGTTTATGAATATGGTTTACACCGTACATGGTAAAATTATAAAACCAATTGCTATACCAAAACCAGCAGAGATATACAAAAACCTTCATGGAACTTTCAATTGCTGATAAAGATAAATGAAACTAACACTGACATTGAAAAATTATTGATAAATGCAACTAACAATCACATTGAAAAACCAACAGCTTGTTGGAACTTTCAGTTGGTGCTAACTTTTATTAATGAATGCAAATGGTGATCAAATTTTTTAACAACATTAGCTATTGGAAAGGATGTATGATTTAAATATTAAAAAAATATTGATAAATGCAACTAACAATCACATTGAAAAACCAACGGCTCGTTGGAACTTTCAATTGGTGCTAACTTTTATTAATGAATGCAAATGGTGATCAATTTTTTTAAGAACATTAGATCTTGGAAAGGATGTATCATTTAAATACTAAAAAAAATGGTCTTAAAATTAATGATCAAAAATTCTTTTATTCATGTTCTTTTAGAGCTATAAATATATCTGCTATTAATTTGAATTTATTGGTTTAAATATCATAAGACTTGTTATTATTTTTGAAGATAATTATTATTAAAAAAATTGAAGATTTGAATGATATTTTCGTTACAATTTTAATCTTTCCTTGAGAATTTCCATCTTAGTTTTGGTCTTGTAATAGAAATTTTAATAAGGATGAGTCTACACAAGATAAAACTATGTTGTAGCCATCAAATTTGAAACCAAAGTCCCTATTTTATCTTCTTATTTATAACACTAATTAGGCATCATACAATGGATATAGCTAGAACAAGGTCACATGTAAAAGGTTATAGCCCCAAAAATAGTTGTGCATATGTCCCACACAATGAAAAGTTCTATTGTTAAAAGAAAGATTATTTTTTTCTCTAAAATACATAGCTCTTCAAAATTTGGTGGGAAATCTTAAATGGGTGCTTAAAAGGGAGGACAAAGCTTTAAAGCACCCAATGAGAAATTTAGGATCACATGGAATTTCAAATTTGGCATTGATGCAATGGTTTAAAGACTAAAAATAATCTCTTTCAAACAAACAATTAGAATTCATGTGACAAATACCTTATATTTCTATATATCAAGCAATGTATCTACTTAGGTTTATGAGTTTGAATATAGTGGCCATGACGTCACAAGATCAAATCTCTAGAGTGAAAAAATCACATAAAAACTATCAATTAGGATGCACAAGACTATTAGTCATCACCATCATCATCCTGATAGTCATCATCTATAAACAAGATTGAAGATTATTGTTATTAGATTTTTCAACAAAGTTGAAGATTCATAGTATATTTCTAGCATAGTTTTAATCTCACATTGATAATTTTATTGAGAATGCCACAATATGAAATGACATTGAGTTAATTTGAAGCCAAATTTCATCCATGATTTGAAATTAAATCTTCTCTATTTATTTACTTTCTTATAAAAATATCTAAGCCAATTTTTCTATTCTTATATTTTTTCTTATAAGACTAGCTAAGTGTTATATAAGGGTAATAGGTAGGGAAGGGTTTGAAGGTTAAGGATCCAAAAATAGCTACATATGGATCCCATGGAATGAAAATCATATTTTTTATAAGAAACATTTGAATCTTTTTTAAAAAAAGTGCAATGCCATAAAAGTCTATGGGAAACCTTCAACGGGTGCTCAATAGGGTGCCTAAAATTTTAGAACACTTTGTGTTCAATAAGGGGTTGAATATTTAAACCAGCATAAGAGACATTTTGGAGTCATATGGAATTTGATTTTGGTCATTATTTCTCTCGGCTTTCTTTGCATTTCAAATTTCACTTAAATCCTAACACATGATAAGGTTTTATAAAAACACATGACCAAAATGATATTAGGAAGGTTCTAAATTTCTCTATCAATTTTTGTTAAAAAAATTAAACATTCTTATAGCACGGTGCCTTGTTATAGTGGGTAAGGAGAGTAGTTGAATCCATATATTCCAAACTTATGAAAATACATTTTATGTTATCTTGTTTCCAAACTATAAATCCATTGAGCTAGTCTCGACTTTCTAGTTGAAATAGAGTCATTAATACTAAAGACTCATGTTAAATTCTCATGAGGCACAAAAGCCTAGGCCTACATCACAAACTAAAATTTATGGTAATCTATTCAAAATATAGTTGAAATATCTATTATTTATGGGTAACTTATTTGACAGGGTAATATTTGGCTTAGCCTTCACAAGTATGGTGCATCTATTATGTTAAATTCAACCAACATTTAATATTGGCCACATCTATTATGATGCATTACAAGGCTACATCTTTCGTGTATTAGTTGTGATGGATTTTTTTATTTATGGTACAACATTATGTTTCCATTGACATATGCTATAACCATACTTACATATACTAATTGATTGTATTACACTCAATAATTTAACAATTATACATGCAGTACTTGGCAAGATTTGGATTAGAATATTTGCATTGTAAGATTATATTTTAATCATATGAACTTATGTCATTTGAAATTATTACAATTTTATTTTAATCCATAATTATGGGGGAGGAATGACTTATTTATATTATATACTATCATATATTGTGAGTAGTAACATTATTGAGCATAATTATCTATTTGCTTCTCTTTTCCTTTTCTTTTCATCTTTAGATAAAAATAAGTTTTTCCTTAGGTTGAAAACTATTAGAGTTACTATTCCATAGTAACTGTTGTATTACCTCATTTGGTTAGGGTAGGTTAGTTTACTATCCTAGGTTAAATATTCTATCGATATTTTTGATTGTCGGTAGAAATTATATTGATTTGTTTTATTTTGTTAGTTGTTAGCTTGATTCGGGGTAGGATATCTTCTAATTCCTATTCTAAGCTATTGCATTGTAATATATATATTTTGATTATTATCAATGCCAATTATTATCTTCTTAACTCTTAAAAGGTATCAAAGCTCACTTTGTCGAGCTCATTTTTGTAGCTCTTTAGGTTGACCCGAGTATGCTTCCTGAGGCAACCAAACGATCTGCTGATTGGTGTGAATAGAAGCACATAGTAGATCTACTAACCTGATAGAGACAACTCCTACAAGATCGGATCTCACCTAGCATGGTTCCCTAGATAGACCCGTTATTAATGGTACCTGAGGCACCGACCTCTTATCCTAAGTGGACCTCCTAAATTTTTTGTGGATAGCACTACTAGATGGCGACGTGGAGACTCGATGATCGTAATTGATGTCCTAATATGATGTGGACCACCATAGATCTAACGTGTGATAGATCTATAGGTCAAGGTAATGCTGGCTGACCTAGACAACTTGTCAGGAGACCCTAACTGGAATGGACTGTGACACCTACACCTGCAAGTGGACAGACTTTCTTGTGATGTGAAGTCATGGGTGACAAGTCGATCTGGAGGACCAGATAACCCTACGGTAACATGTGGAATGATATTATTGGGTGACATAAATGCATGGACAAGGATAGGTTAGTATCTTGCCAGATCAAAACTATACCCCGTGTTGATAGATTGATGGTTCGAACGTAGACAAGCTAGAGATAGGTTTGATTACCCAAAGGCAATCGAAAGCCTATATACAGGCTTTGTGTTTTAAATCATTCTTGTCTCTTCGCATGTCCCATGTGGGATGAAAATTTGAGTAAAAAAAAAAATTCTTAGCTTGCGCTCAACGATGTCGTTGTGAATTGTTGAGTTCTCTCACTATTGGGGAAATACGTCTGTAATTGCATACATGGTCGTGTTTTCTAGAGAGGTGATTTCATACGTTTGTAGACCATTGGGGAAATACATCATAAGACCAAACTCTCCAGATCACAGGGATGAATTGCAAGCACTAGCATCTTTGCAGTGTCTTAGAACCTTGAAGCTCACTTGCCAACTCGATTTGCCATCATTTTAGATGTCTATCTCTCAGGCATTACTAGCCAGTCATGCGCAGATTTAGGAGAAAGCCATCCAGATCATGTAGTAAAATCTAGTATAGGGGACACCAGATTTGCTTCGATTGTAGATAAAGATTTCTATTGTAGGTATTTCGTGCAAAGTGCAGCATTAAGATGCATTTTCAACAAGCCTGAAGGATCATGATCGTATATTTCAGCCACCAGTATTGCAACCAACTTGCAAACATGATAATTTGAGCTCAATCGCAAAGGTCTTTGTGTTTTTAGCGGGATCGTTAGCAGGAATCTAAAGCGAAATAATTGTCAATTGATTGCAAAGGGATCTATGTTGAATAAATGTTACAAAAGCTAGTGTGGCAATATTATGCAATTCCAAAGGATAAGAAGCACTACGTGTGTCATAGTTTAGATTGTCATAGCAGGAACACATCACCACTATTGCAGTTGAATCTAGATGATTGAAATTTTATTTTCAGGTGCAAGTGATTTGGTGGAGCACAAGTTTAGGATATCGTTAAACGATAAAAGGACCCGATCTATGACGGGAATGAAGAAGCAAATATGTCTCAAACATGGTGTAAAGGGGAGATATTCTGATGTTTGAAAGACATAGCAGTGCAGCATCCATCCCATACCATCGCAACATGCCCACAAGCAACACATGCAAAATTTTATTGTTTTTTTTCTCTCCCCTCCAGCGATGAAGGATTTACATGCAGTCGGGAACGTACATCGTGCCAAAGAAGACATTATCTGTTGTGGTGTATATCTATTAGTAAGCAAATTATAGTAGACATCAACATCTTTTTTTTGCCATTACAAAGAAACCGAAGTATCATCTATTCAACCATCGTGGAGGTGATACCCAGAGGAATATTGGTTGCACCCCTCAGTGCCACCGTCACTTTTCAAATATGCCCGCCAGCAACGCGTCATCTACCACATCGAGCATAGTAGATATTCAAATTAGGAACTGTTCCCTTAAATGTTCCAACCAGTGCAATAGTTGGTGTGGTAGCCCCATCTACATTAAGACGCTCACTGGAAGGTCATGGGGTCAAATATCGTGCACATCGATTACACCTTTTTGCTGCAAAAGGTTGTTTTCAAGGTATAAATTTTTTTGTTTTTCTTTTACAATTTTTTATATAATATTTTTCAATATATTTTTTAATAATTTAATAATTGCTTGCCCTATTCAATTTTTTATTATTAATTAAGTACTATTGATTAAATTTACTATTGAAAAGAAACATAGACAATAAGGAGACCATTTTTTTGGTACACCTTTTATGAAGCTAATACTTGACAAGGCACTAAGAAAGGAAAAATTCACTACCTCTTTTTAGGCTTCATAAATAGCAAAATTCTTTTTGTTTGAAGTCCTTGTCATAAAGGGGGGGATTTTTTTGGTAAATTTCCATCTTTTTCAAAGCCTAAGAAGCTTCATTGTAGCATTTTTTGCACTAAGGGGAGATACATTCTAATTTTGCAAAAACAAGGGGGGATAACCTTGTAAAGGTGCATTTTCGGCAGCGACCAACACCTTAGCCATTTATTTTTGTAAAATTTCATTGTAAAAGGTGCATTTTTGACAGTGACCGACACCTTAAGAAAATGGGCAAATCAAAGAAGAAAACTACCCCAAAATCAACTAATGTTGATAAATCAGTTAAAGGCCCATACTTTTTCCTATACATTGACAAGATAGATTTTTATGAAGATGGCACATTTCTCACACTATGGAGTGGTGTAAATACCATAATCGATGGTTCTATGTCTTGTGAAGACATTTAGAAAAATGGTGTTCTAATCCCTATTGGTGTTGTAAGGGCAATACCCATGTCATTGGTTGCACTTGACATTGCTCAACATAATGTGAAAATGGAAATAAATTAGGAAAAAGAGGTCCTAATGGTCGACTTTTGTTGTGACACAAGTGACCTTCAACCCATGGTGGTGAATGCTTGTTGTGACATATGTGACCTTGAGCCCATGATGGCCAATGCTTGTTATGATACAAGTGACCTCATACCTTCTATGGTAGATATCAATTGTAGCATACGTGATCTCATTCCAGTAGTAGATTTTGCTTGTGATACTAGTGACTTACAAACTGAACCTCCTAAAAATGAACTCCATAATCTCATCAATAGTGAAAAATACCATATTGTTAAAAGCATTTTTGAAGATGATGAAATTGGGTGTTTTGAAAAACACACCAAAGGATTTGGATCCAAACTAATGAAGAAAATGGGATTCAATGGTGAGAGATTAAGGAAATAGGGACAAGGCATTAAAACTCCAATAATTCTAAATGTCAAGACAAATAATGAAGGCCTTGGCTATTATAGATAAGCAAGTACCAGTAAAACCATGTTTATAAATCCTAAATCTCCTACAACTCCTAAAAAGCATTGTTGTAGTCATTGTGGTATAACAGGATATTTAGTAGCTAAATATTGGAAATTACATCCTTGTAATTCATGTGGATGTACGAATCACTCTTCTTCAAGTTGTTGGTACAAAATGAAAATGGCCAACAAGGTTCATATAGATTGTGAATGGAAAAATCACACACAATGGACCATGATAAAAGAAATGTTGTATGGATTCTACCGATAAGGTAAAACCTATGGTAGACCCCGAGGCAAATCCAATGACAGACCGAATGGCAGTCCCAAAGACAATGACCCAGATACAGACCTAAAGATAGACCCAGAGACAATGTTACATAGGTAGATCTATAGGAAGATCCAGAGGCAATGATCCAGAGGAAGATTCATAGGTAGATTTTGAGATAGACCCAGAGGTACAAATACAAAGGTATGCTTAGATCCAGAGCTAAAGTCATGTTCTCGAGCCAGATCCAAAGACAAAGCAAGAGCCAACATTCTTTCATTTCTCTTCTTCTTCATTGTATTGGGGCAATTATATTATTACCCAAATAATGTAATAAGGTGGGATGTTAGAGTTACTATTCCATAGTAACTATTGTATTACCTCATTTGGTTAGGGTAGGTTAGTTTACTATCCTAGGTTAGATATTCTATCGATATTTTTGATTGTCGAAAAATATTATATTGATTTGTTTTATTTTGTTAGTTGTTAGCTTGATTTGGGGTTGGATATCTTCTAATTCCTATTTTAAGCTATTGCATTGTAATATATAGTTTGATTATTATCAATGCCAATTATTATCTTCTTAACTCCTATAAAAACATCAATAAAATGTCTCAATATGTGCATTCACATCAACAAAATTGAAGGTTTACCAATAAAATATGAAATCAAAATCAACCAATTTGGCTATTATAATCCTTGGAACAAAGATAAATATAAATAATTCTTTAAAAAAGAATCCAAGTCAATATGGATATGGATTTATCTACAAGGTTCATAGATGTGAACCAATTTTTGGAAGGTTTTTGCAATATGCAATGCTACTACTAATATAAAGCAAGATATTGCTATCAATGATAGTTTTCTATAGCTCTTAAATATAGGATCCAAAAATTAGAAATTAAACATAATTATAGATCTCAATCCTAAATATTAAATTACCTATGGGGGATTAGGAAAATTTTTTGAGAGTAAATAATTGCACACCATCAACCAAGGTTCAAATCCCATGGGTGAACCTTAATATTTTATCTAAAGGAATTAGGTCAATTATTTAGATTTCTCTACTTTCAAGGAGGAGATCCAAGTTCAAATATTGCCAAGTGATACAGGCATAGTTGCCAAGATATTGTAATACCACTTAAATGATCTTTTTGGAGTAAATCTAGAAAGGAGTTTATTTACATGATATTTTATTGCTCTAATATTTGGGTTGTATACCACTACCAACCACAATAATAGGTCAGAAGAGTAATAGACCTTGGGGTATATCAGTCTTCCTAGGTTGCATGTCCATTTGTTGTTGTACAGGTTGGGGCTATTTCGATCCTTATACGCCCTTTTGATGGGCTCTTTCAGCAAGGCAATATGGTGTTGGTAATCTTATTTAGTCAGGTGGTAACTAAAAATTATAGTTTGCTCTACTACCTACTATTGGCCGGTTGTATACTACTTATCAAAAGTCTAATAGGTTGGAGAACTATTTTTCTTCTCTATTAGAATATTTGCCTTGTAACCTTTGGAAAGGTGATGTGCCAATTAAATCTTCAACTTTCATCATGGTAGCAGAAACTTTGGGAGAAATACTAGATGAAGCCATTGCACTCATAAAGCTTTCAAACTTAGAATATCTTTCTACAACAAATATTGATTTTAACAGCTCTGTATACTCACGACGTCATTGTAAATGGGAAATCAAGCAAGAATTTATAGTGTTTTCAAGTTATTTCCTTACATAATCTATAATTAAACCTCAAATAACTATCTTTATTTTTTTTCCACTCAAAAACTACCATCTTACTTCCTATAACGACATTATCTATAGTGAAAGTATCTTTTTATGATTGATTTTTGTAATTTGTCATTGATATATACACTTGTTCGATTCTGATCTCTCTATTGAATCTTAGCTATTTTAAGGTGCATGCCCAATAAGATCTAAGGAAAAATTATCCTCATTATCATACTTTGGCCTATGTATCTTCAATTCCTATTTGTCAATCTTGTTTGAGCTATCACTACTTTTTTTAAAACATGTGTCACTCAGCTGGCTACTTTATTTTTGTTAATTGATTTGGAGGTCCTTTAAATCTACCACTAGCTATGACTATCAGGTTTAAACTTTTTTTGAGCCATAAATTCCTTATCAAAGTTAACAAGTGTTGCTCATAAAATTCCTTTTGGCCCTATGGTACAACTTATTTGTTCATACTTTAGGAAAGAACTGGATGATTTGTCAGTTAAAATAAATTTAAATATTGAACTTACAATGTTTTTCTAGGGTATAATTATTTTGTCATTTTATTTTCATCGATAAGAGGTCAGTGCTCAAGCTTCAGTGAGCCAATCAATGTCGTCTACTTTTTTTGTAGTGATGCACTATGAGTCATCCATTCTTTGACCAATAGGATGTTGGCACCTAATTTTTTGTGAGTAAATCATGGTTTTTTGCCTTTGTTTTGGTGAATGAATGAGGGTTGTCCATATTTAACCAAATCAGATTTTCATGTCTGACCTCTGACATATGAATAAGAGTCATTCACCCTTCTTTGGCGACACTATCTAGGCCACTCATTTTTGACCAATGGAATATCAACACTAAGGCTACAATGCTTTAATCTGGTTTGTCCATATTTGTTTTGGTGATGCAATCCAAGCCACTCATTTTTGGGCCAATCATGTCGAGGCACCCTACTCCTAGTGACCAAATCTCATGGTGATATGTGGCATAATTTTTTTTTAACTTTAGGTGTGTATGGTTAAAGGATTCAATTTTTGATAGAAGGGTATGCATAGACATAAAGGAATTTAGACCTTAGGAAAATATGATAATTTTCATGGGGGGATCCTTTAAACATTATAAACAATAATTTTTTCTCAAGGTAGACTCAATATTGTGGCTATGAAATTAAAGCAAGTAAAAGGGGGAACTAAGTGTATTTGACTTTGGCCCTTAAAGAAGAAAAATGAATTTCAAGAATTACGTTGCATGACAAAGTGACCATGGTGAGGGGGAACTTATTAAAAATGGGATACGTAACATAATTATAAGAACAAACCTTGTAACCTTGAAATATAATTTGGATAGTGGAGAATTTATTTATGAAATATTAAGGTTTATGGGGGCCTTAAGACTTAGGACCTTGGAGGTTTGACATGATTATTATACCTTTGATGAATAAAATTTTAACCCAACTCAAGACCTTAAGAGCTTTAGTGGTACAAATATTTTATCTTTTATCTCCCACCAATCAAAGGTTATTGCTTGAGCTTTGGCAGGTCATTCAGGATCATCCGCTTTCTTGCGGTGATGCATTGTAAGCCATCCATTTTTGGATTGATAGGATGATGACACCAAAATTTTGGTGGGTTAATTAGGATCATTCACTTCTACTTATGTAGGTATCTCTAAGCTATTCATCTTCATACCAATCACATGGTAGTACCCTTCCTCCGATAGGTGAATCAAAGTCATCAACCCCGCTCTAGTGAGCGATTATGAATCATTAATATTTTGAGCCAATTGGATCTCTATGCCTAAATTCGAGTGGAAGAATTAGAGGCATCCATCCTTATTTGGTGATGCACTATGGGTCATCCATTCCTAGACCAATAGATGTTGGCACTGGTGTTTTAGTGTATGAATCTAGACCACTCATTTTATTTCAATAAAACCTTAGGAGGAATTTTAATTATTTGAGAATTCATCCAATGCGACCATAACCTTAGAAGGATTTATCATTTGGATATGATACTAAGGAAAATTTTAGAAAAATGCGACCTTAAAAATTAGTGAAAAAGAATTGATAATGGGTCTAAGGTGCGGTCCTATTATGTCACAATTAAGAAAAGAGGGGAATTTTGAGTCGATGGGCTCGCAATGACCTATGGTCCTTAGAGGATAGGAAGTATTATTTTTTGAAAGACTTTTTGAGCATGAATGAAATGTGAAAGGAAGGAAAATGATGCATGAGTGACCTAAGGCTTAGAATTTTGAAATAATATGGTGAACTTTAGACCTATGGGATTATGAGGGTAAATATTGAATGGAGAGTGATGGTTAGGGATTTTTTTTGCAGTGGCCTTAGGGACTGAAATTTTAAATTTGAAGGACTAAGAACCGTGAACTTAGGACTTTGCAAAAAATAAAATCTTGGGAATGTTTTAAGAACATATATGCTTTCAACCAAAATGAAAATTTGCAAAGGGCTACTGGACATGACTATATACAAAGGTAACACTTTGAGTTATGTTGACCATATTTATTGCAAAAAAAAATGAAATCCAATTTACCTTGACTCAACAAAATAACATAGACCTAGGACTCCACAAGACTCGTCAAATTTTGAAATTAGGGGTAACTCTTAAGTTGGATTTTGAGGATCCAACACAGGCTCTGACTAGAACAAGTGATAAAAACTTGAAAAACTTGATAACCTTAGAATATCTAGTTACACTTTCCTAAAAATCACCTAAAACAAACTAAAAAAGACATTAAAATATAGGCATTCTTCTACCTAATCAGATAAGAACAAACCAAAGGACTTGAAATGCATTCTTCCTTCTTTTTTATAAGATATAAGTACAACTTCATTCTCTTCTGATCCAAGTGAGGTAAGACAAAAGGGAGGTACCTATTGGTTCTCCATTGATGCATATTGGGTTGTGTATTGGCCATGTTAATTATAGAGGTAGTTTTAATAGGATTTATAGTAATAATAGCAAAAGAAATAACATTAGAGCATTATCAATAGAAGTTTTTTAGAAACAAAAATTTTAGGTGAGGGACTTTTAGTCTGGAAAATTACCTTTGGATTTGATATCTCTGAAAAAATATTTCAAACACTCCTTGTTGATGCTAGGATAAATTGTTCCTTCTTTCTTTAATTCTTGAATTCTAGGTATTAATCAATCGATGTCACCAACACAATATGTGTAGAAAGAACAAGGATTTTTTGGTCAAGATTGCTCGACCTTGATACTCTTAGCCTCACAAAATAATATACACTTAAGGGATGTGGGTAATGTGATAAAATAAAATACAAGAAAATTATAAACCAATAAAACCCATGACTATTGTATTTTGTGCTTTTAAAAATAATACAAGGAAAACTACAAAATTTCAAAAATTATCAGTGTATATTGTCGCTAAAAATATTTAATAAAGATAATACACAAGTCGTAAAACTCTTGACAATAAGAATTATATTCCCCAACAATAGTGCCAAAATTTGTTGGCATATGTTGTTGCACAAAGATGGTTGTAAATGAATTTCTAGGTTTAAAGTCTCATACTTTCTCCCTGACAACGATGCTAAATCTATTGCGAAATTATATTGTGTCCCTTAATATGGTATCACGCCACAAGATATTTCTTGATCACAAGCAATATTATAGTCTCTGGTGTATTTACCACTTTAATTCAAGAAAATATTATCAAAAGAATCTAGATAGACTAAATTAGGTTAGGATACCCTGAAGGTGGACTTATATTATTTCCTTATACACCATGCTCATCTAGATAAAAAATAAATAAATAAAATTATGTTCTTTGACCAAGATCCTTCATACTAGGCCAATGCCTTATTCATTGCCAATTATAGAAATATTGTAAATACATTAATGTAATATAAAGAAATGGAAAGAATATGTTGAGTCAATTATGTTCATTCAAATAATGTAACAAGAATAATTGATTATCAATGAAATAAAACATCAATTACACATTCAAATAATGTAATATGTAAAAGAGACACATATACAAAACTGAACATTGAGAATTGCCCAAGGGAAGAAGCTAGAATTGTATTAATATTAGAAGATTTTACAATGAGAGTCTGGATTAAATTTCCATAGAGATTTTTTAAATGAATACAATTAGAATTCTCGTTCAAATAATTAAACAAGAACTCTTCAACCTTCCGTTCCAATATGGTAACACTAGACCTCCAATATTCTAATTTAGTAGCTGGAAATGATCTCAATTTATTGAATGCTTCCCTACCAAGACCTACATAGTGATGGAGAGGAATAACAAATGGAAAAAGATAAAATATGCAAAATGGGAATAGAATGGCAAAGCAAGGGCACTCTTAGTATACCTCTAATAGTAGTATGGCTATGCAAAAACTTGATAATATTTTTTGTTGTAGTAGTAATTTTTATAGCTTTAGGGTGCCCTATTTTTGTTATAATTGACTTCATATGAGCCCTCCATTTGTCATAATTCTCTATCCTTGATTGGTTGAGTGTGCTACAACAAAATTATAGTTTTTTTGAGTTGTTCTACACTAAAATTCTTTAAAACCTTCTTATATTCATTTAGGTGGGACCAAGTTGTATTAGGCTTTTGGGTCTCATGTTGACCTGCCTTGATTTTATCTTTGGCTTTCTTGACCTTTTAGGTTGTGGGTCCTACGTTGCTTTTCGATGCTTCTAAGTGACTTTCACTGAATATTTTAATCTTATCTTTTTCTATTTGACTCATCCCAAGTAGGTCAGCTATTTTTACCCAAGATTCATCATAAAAATAGCTTTTTGTTGTAATTTTATCAAACATCCTTAGTGATTTCATCTTGTCCCCCTTTATTTTTGCTTCATTATCTTTAAAAAAATTGTTATTCCCTAAGTTGCTTTTGATAAGATGGTAATTTATTTTGCCAAATTTTCTTTGCCTATGTCATCGCAATTGAAGTCACTTGATATCCTTACAGGTTCTAAGTCACCTCACATATGCACTATGTCTCATGGTGATACTTCTATTTCTAGAATATACTTTCCACCTCTTCTAGTGAAGATCATCCTCTTCTTCCTCAGTCACCCCCACCTAATCCACCTTCAATGTTTTGTGACCACGTCATTTATATCACTTTGGGAAACCCACCTACCTTCTTCACTATTGATGAGGAAACTCTACCTACCTCACCTAATTTTGCTTGTCCTTTCCTTCAAGATCCATTTCATTATCTTATCAAATATGACCCTTTCTTACTAAATCATCCTCACCTCAAGGCTACATCATCCGCCTCAATCGTAGGGATGATTTGAGATCCCTCATATTCCACCCCGAGCACTTAGGTTCCTTTATCATAATTCACTCTACAATAATCCTCATTGCAACAATAGTATACTTCACCCACATCATCACATAAGTATGCTTCCAAAGTTTCGCAACAACCACCTTCCCAATAGTCATATTTTCCATCTTTTGATACCACATCACAACCTCCCTCTCAATCGCAACAATTTTTTCCTCAATAACATTAGCAAATCCCATATTCACAAACCTTTGTGGACACATTCACCACACCTTCTTCTCAATCCTCCACCTTTGAGACCTATACTCCTTCCTCGTCATTACTTCCACCTACATTTCCTTCTTTTGGGATGTGTTGTATGCCATCTTCTTCTCCTCTTCCACCTACATCTACTTCCACCTTTCACCTTCCTCCACTTCATTTATTTTAGGCTCCTCCTTCAATCCCCATTTCTTCTTAAAATCCACTCTATCTATCCTACCTTGCTAATCCCCATGCTAATCTTCCCAACCTAAATTCTCCATTCATTGCTCATCTGGTCCTACGTAGGTACCCTTTTTTGGCACATCGTCTCACCCGCCACCTTCATCCTTTGTCCAAACATTGCTACTTCCACCACAATCTATCACACCTACATTCTTCATGACACATCCTTATTGGTCATCATCTCCCATTGTACAACCATTACAGCATATCCCTGTGTGGCATCCATAGACCCTACAACCATAATATTACTATTCCCAGTAGACATCTACTCCACAGTAGCATATCCCATTGACCTTGGAATATTACGTTGCTCAAAAATTGAATCCATAGGAACAACTACAATATGTTCCTATTTCATAATGGGAAGAAAAACAACCTCAGTATCCTCCCCATTCTTAGTCTCCTACTACCTTGGTGTAGTTTATTCCACCACCATCACTTGAATTCCAACTCTTGCAAGAACAAGTGAATATGTTGGATCTTCACATGACTGGTTATGGGCCCTAGAAACCCACATTCAACGAGTTGTACAAATACCCATTAACCCATTAGTTACCATTCCTCCTTACTTGTACCGCTTCGATATCCCAAAAGTTGACAAATAAAAATGTAAAGAGGACCCTCAAGAACATGTCAATAACTATCACTTCTCATGTTATCAGCTTCACAGTAGTGATCCCCTCATGTTGCATACATTTGCTCTCTCACTTGGGGGATAAGCTCTTGATTGGTACAACATGCTCTTGCATCATAGCTTATTAACCTTTGAACAGTTGGCCAATTCATTTATAGAACATTTCTCCATCAATATCAAAAAGAAGATAAAATTTTTTGACATATACTCCTTGTGACATGATGATGATGAACCTATCACAAATTTTATTTCTCAATGGATATTGATCATCCACAACCTAGCTCATAGCCTCCAATATTTTGAACTTGTCACACTATTTGCCAAAATTTTCCACAAACACATATCTATGCCTCTACAACTTTATCAAAGTCACACATTTGAGGAATCCATCACTCAATCCAAGGTCATCAAGGACATTAAAGTCCAATCGGGCAAAATCAATCTCAGGTAGAAACCATATTACAACTCCAATTTCTACTTCAATAAAAATTCTTTGAATCAACCCTTCTCAAAACTACAACAAACCAACCAAGTGGCAGCAGCTTCATTGTATTATTCATAGATCTCGCAACCTCCTATGCCACAACAATAATTATTTTAGACTAATGCACCCCCTTCATCTAAACCATAATAAGCTCATAGTCTTTAGTCTCAACTTCCACAATGAAATTTGACTCCACTCTTTGAGCCCTTGCTAGCTCTATTTTATATATTGTACAATTTGGGTCACATCACCTTACTGAAAATTCATCCTATTAACCCAAATCAACCCAAGACTCATAGGTTTAACGAGCAAGCATTATGTGTGTACCATTGATAGCACAACCATGATTTCAAGTCTTATTGCTCCTTCCATGGCCTAGTCTATGACCTCATCGATCGAGGTACCATTTAGGTTTCAAACCCCCTTGCACCACAAAACCAACACTTGGGTATCTATCGAAACCCACTACCAAAATACAAGGGTGCCAATCCCCAAGGAACCCAATCTAACTCATAAGGCCAATCTAGGCAAGTTAATAGTGTCCACCATGATCCTCCATCATGCAGAGTGGTTGGCATGATTAATATTACCACTCACACCTAGCATTATCCACCATGCCTAGAGGTACCCATCACTTACCTCTTACACCATTCACTTCTCATTCATCCACTACATCAATTATTTTACCACCTCTACCATGCAATATCATCACTATTTGTGGTAGCCTCACTTATTTGTTACGCAACGCCCCATCTTGACTATCCATTTTTATTTGTTAAAAAAATATCAAACTCATCGCAAGACACTGCATGATATTCTTCAATAAATTGACCTTGAAACCCATGATACAAATGTATTTATGAATTTTTTAGGGAACATCCCCTGTTGCCTACAACCATCTATCAGTTTCCATGACCATGATATTATCGAGCTTGTGGAGGAGGGAGCCTATCCTTCCCTCCATATTCAAGCAACTATCAATGACATCACCTACAAGTGTGTCCTTATTGATATTGGTTCTTCTATCAATATCATCTCTAATACTACCCTTCATCATTTGCACATTCCACCTATCCACTTTGCTACACCATCACTCAACCTTTGCACTTTTTATGGTTCTATGTGACCCATAGTGGGTTCTATCATCCTACCTATCCATGTCAATGTAAAAACCATATCCATATTATTCCACATCATTCAAGGTAAAATGCAATACAATATTTTGCTTGGACATCCATGGATCCATGATATGCAACTAGTTCCCTTAACCTTGCATCATTATCTCAAATATGTGTATGACAAACTCGTCCATTGTATTCCTATTGATGGTGACCCCTTCAAATTTTGCAACATTGTAGATCTCCCAATAGTACCTTCATCATCCTCTATACATCTTTCCTATTCCTTCACATCATCAAGACGTCTACGTCTTCCCCTACACCTACCTCATCACCGTATTTCTCATAAGAGATACACATACATTCTCGTGTATCTACTTCTAACATACCTCCATCCTCTTCTATGGATCCCCATATTGCCTTCGTACCTTTTTTGCAACCTTCATCATGGCCTCCCCCTCCTTCTCAACCATCTTCTTCCATAGATATGCCCCATGTGTTTGTGCCCTTTTCACCATCATCTTTGTGACCTTCTGCCTCATCTCATCCATCTTCCTCTACAAAACCCTCTCTCCTCCATACTCCTCAAACTCCCCCACTTGCCTTTTATCCTCACCCTTGGTTTTTCACCTTTTCTCATAACTTGATACCTACACCTGCTCACCCCACCTCATAGTTTCCATGTGCGGTTCATCCCATCCCTTCCACTGCAATTGAATGTCATGAATGGTAACAATGTGCCTCTCACCTAGATTCCCAATTATTCCATTCCTCTACTACCACTATCCATGATTCTCAAATTTCATATTCTTCTTCTGACTTAGACTCATCACCTTTTTCACCACCTCATACATCACCCTGGATCTCCATTTTTATGATGAACTCTGGTCCAAGTGAATACAATATTCATGATGCTCACGTGTGTCCTCCTCCGATTCAATCTACCTAAGATTTTGGTTGCCCTTTAGATTCAGTGCTAACCATTGGTACTGTCATGTCGCTTGGTCCACCCAAAAATCATACCAACTTTGTCTAAGCAAATTTAGACTCATTGCTTCCTGTAGTTATGCCCCCACTACCGCAATCTATTTTTTATGGTACCTTAGACCAAATTTCCAATCCAAACTTCATCGTACACTACCTTTTATGTTTCCATTGGCATGGATTTGGACTAGGACATTACGAAAAAGGCTTATGAATGCCTATCAACCCTCGTGTTCAATTACCCACAGATAAATCCAGGTTAGGCTATCACCCTACAACTGTCCATATGCTCAAAAATGAGATTAAATATCTCTCTCTAAATACTCCAAAAATTCTTACACACTCATTAGAAGAGGAATCCAACACAAACATCCTAAATGAGTGCCCATACCCTCATTCAACTATCAATATTTCATGCACCTTCTTCCAAGAAATACCACCTTCTGACACTACAACCACCTACTACATTGATGAGTTGGTTGAAATATTTGTTGCCCTTTCTCTCACCTATCCTCATTTATAGCACACTCCTTCACCTCTTTCCCCATTGCCTATACATTCATTCATTATTTTTCCTTGTCGATGATGGTTTTGTTGCTCCTCAACTCAAAAATTTTCTCCACCCATGATTTTATGTCCTCTGTTGAACCTACCACATTGTTCAGATACTTCTAGGTCTTCATATTTAGTCTCATTATCTCTCACTATCTCCACTACCTCTGTTAACATAGTCAATGTTGATTTATTCTCACCCCTTTGATACATGTCTCATCTGGATTACACGGATGAACCCAATATGAACTTCATCAACTTCACCCACATTTATCCTACACCTTTATTGCAAGACTTCTTGCTATCACAATCCATATTACGCATTGGGAATGCTTCTTCGCCATCCACTCTACCTCACATTCTATGGGTTAATCATACAGATGCATACCTAGATGATGAATTCAATTTTCCTAAGGCTATCAATGAACTCCATCTCATTCCTATCCATGCTCAACTTCAATATGGTTCTCACATGCTTGTGGAGGATACTATTGATGTTGACATTGGTCACAATCTCGCCAACCCCCACATCGTTAAACTCACTATCAATCTCTCCTTAGAGTAATGCACCTTATTTACCTATTTCCTCAAATAATACATTAATATTTTTGTTTGGTCCTACATGGACATGCCTAGGCTCGATCCATCCATAGTCATACACAACCTCACACTTGATGGGGATACCAAGCCTGTCAAGAAAAAATTATGATGCATGCATCCTACAGTTGCTTTAATGGTAAAATATGAGCTCCAAAAGCTCCTTTATGTGGGGTTCATACAACCAATTGATTACCCAAAATGGATCTCCAACATGTAACTGATACCAAAACCCTCTAGTGAAGTTTGCATCTGCACTAATTTCAAGGATTTGAACAAATCTTATCCTAAGGACAAATTCTCTCTCCCCAACATCAACTCACTATTTGATTCCATTGTAGGCCATGAAATGATATCCTTCATGGATGGCTTCTTTGGTTACAATAAAATCAAGATCAATCTTGTCGATCAACACAAGATATCTTTCACAACCCCCTAGGGGACCTTCTATTACAAGTTCATGTCCTTTGGCCTTAAGAACATTAGGGAAACTTACCAATGTGTCATTACTTACATCTTCCATAACTACATGCACAAAATTGTGGAAGACTACATTGATGACCTCATAGCCAAAAAAAAAGAACGCTCACATCTTGGATATCTTTGTAAGATCTTCGATCGCCTTCTTGAATACAATGTGAAGTTAAACCCAAAGAAGTGTATTTTTGGTGTCACTTCAAGTAAAATCTTATGATTCATTGTCTCTCAGCGAGGCATTGAATTCAACCCCAACAAATTCAAAGCCATCGTTGAGATGCCTCCACCCACAAATCTCAAGCAACTACACAATCTATAGTCCCACCACCCATACCTATCCTACCTCTCTCGTGCTCATCACCACACAAGCCTCACATCTATCCCATACCTATCCTTTTAGAGCCACTTTCCCACACTTTCCACCAACTAATTCATGCAGGACTCCTTGTGTTACCTAAAATCTACCCTATCAACCCGCTTCACCCCAAGTTGAGGGGATACAAGTAGAACCAATTTTGCATCTACCATCAATAACCAGGGCATGACATCAACAAGTGTCTCACCTTTGAACGCCTCATCCAGGACATGTTGGTTGACAAGTCTCCTTCACAATATGTACACACAACTTCTTCTACTAGAGTTCAAAATACTACACCTCACCCCACACCTCACCCCACATCATCACGTAAGTCTTTCACATCTACACCCACTATTTCTAGTAGCTATCCAGCTACACCAACTATGAGAAGCCTAGTCACATCGTCACTTTGCCTAGTTATTCATGACCTAATCTTTGCCACTTCACACATTCTTAGGTTACCATCATATTTCTTTCTTTCTCCTCTTTATTCTTCTTCTTTTTATCAGGTATTGTTGTATGGTCATTCTTTGAGTGGCTACATACCTATGCTAGATTTCCCTTCTCCTTCTATACCTATATTTTCTATTCTATATTGTTGTATGGTCATGCTTCTAGTGGCTACATACCTATGCTAATCCTCTCTGCTTTTCTCCTTCTTTTCTTCTTCCTCTATTCTTTATCTCCTTCACCCCTCTTCATTGAATTTCTTCGTTGTCACTTTCTTCACTATCTCTTTTAGATTTTCACTCTTCTTGTTCTTAGAAATCACGTGCATTTTCCCTCTTACAGTCATTTCTTAGGATTTTTGCACCTCCCACATGCTAGTGCAACCACACCTACTATTCCTTCTTATCATCATTTTTTCATATATCCATTTCTTTCCAAATATTTCCAAATCGCATCTCATTTAGTTTCACAAATTCCTCTTATAGATATTTTTCTACATACTATATCTCTCATACTGTTTCCATTGTATATACACATCGCTTCTCTTTTACATATATATCCATGCTTGTACATTTCCCCTATAGAAATGCACTCATGACAGATTAAAACATGCACTTGGTAGCATCACCACTTGGTTGTCCACCCCCCTCTTCAAGATTACAAATTATATAGTGTTTTACATGAATTTTAATCACTCACAAGTTTGATCAATCAAACGTCACCTCTAGTTGAAAATTTCTTACGCTTCTCACAACTATATTTGGTTGGTTCAATTTCTTTTAGGAACAATTCATACGTGTCATATTTTAAGAAAATTTTGAGTTTTTATATGACAACACCTTGCGTAGACATTGTCATCTAGCGAACGATTTTCCCTACTCATCCTATCATTTGCATGATTAAAATAAAAAATGAGGATAAACA